>UZAF01018218.1:2195-22966 GCA_900617895.1 Haemonchus placei | reverse complement strand
CCGCATCGCATGGCTTATCCTTCCCTCACTCGATCACTCACACTGACTTACCTTCGTTAATGCAAGGTCAGAAACAACTTCACAATCCTGAACTTTTCCACTTTTTCCTCAGAAAGTGACTTACATGAAACAACCACATCTGTAAAATGTATTCCTTCCCTCCTACTACTTTTCCCAATTAACAGAGCAATCTGAAACTCAAACGTTTCCCAAATGCTACGCTTTCCCCAACCATCTACCCCTCATCCCACTCCTTCCTTATGACCCACCCGAATGACTTCCTCAAGGAATGGCCTATCTATCCCACACCGCTCTTCTCCAAAGTGCAACTCCATCCCTTGAAACGCTCCCAGGCTACAGGGCCCACTTCAACCTTCCCAGACACCTCATCTTCCCAAACCATCTTTCTTGCCCTCCCTTCCCTTAAGGAATTCGAAAAAACCTTTCCACCCTCCCTGTACTAATCAACGGTGTTTATCTCCTGTTCAACCCACTTACAATTAGACAGTTTCTTCAAGGAATAGCCTATCCGAAACCCGTACTACTGCAATATACTACTCCCTTACTCCAGTGCACCTGCATTTCCCTAGCATTGTCTCCCCTTACAGCTTTCAGAAAGACTCGTTTCCTCCCGTACTATATGAGGTAGAACACGATCGAAAAAAGAGAAGCCTCTGCCTCATCTTCCAATCCCCAACCATTAAACTGTTCAAACCCTATTTCTGACACTGCATTTTTAAAACCATAAACAAATCACCTTACCCGCACTCATACATACTTTCACCCTGCTTACTCACGCTTACCTATGTAATACAAGAACATTATGACAACAACAAAAGGTCTTGAAGAAGGAGCCTCCTCGGACTTTAAGTTCAGAACAATTCGAGCAGACTCCGTCTTCAAGACCCGCAACAAAAAAAATCTTTATGAACATCGAACACAAACCAATAATGGCAACAATTACAAATCAATCAAAATATTTTTGCCTCTGCAGAGCATTCCGCTCTTTCCAACAGAAGCGGTCAAGGGAAGGTGCACTTTTTCATGCGTCATACTTAGTAAATGTCCTCGCATGCTAATTTCAATCTATTTTCCCAACTTGAGGAGCAGTAAGCTGGGAAGATTTATGGTGAAACTCAGAAGTCAGCTAGATGGCAAACCGAAAAAACAAACGAGGTATGCAAAATGAAGATAGGTGCCATGAGCCCATACCCCGCCCGTTTCACGTGCGTGAAAAACATCCCAACTCAGAAAAAACACTAAACCGAGTACTATAATGAATCAGTCCGTGAAATTCGGGCCATTCTTCGATAATGTTCATCCAATCTTCCTCTGCTTGGAAATATTGAAAACCCCTTCGAATCGTCATATACAGTCATTCGATTTCGAACCCTAACACTTCTTTCCCTCCGTTCCCCATTCCTTACCCCACGATGAACATTCAGGCATTCAGGACCATTTACTCAGTATGAGTGTCATTACAAATAGAATGAAGGTCTTGAACCCTTCCCTTGGCAAAACGTCTGTCACGTGAATCCAATTCTACAACCCCTCGATCTTGTTTCTTCTTAACCATCAAACGACGAGAATTCATGCACGAGAAGAGAACGGTGGATAAAGCACCTCGAAAGACGTCAGCGAGCCGTTCCGCCTTTCCCGAATCCCTACAAAGGAATTGTTTGCTGAACAGGATACAAGAAAATGATCACAAAAATGCCGGAGAGATTCACATGATTTATTTCGAGAAGCATCCCTAGTCATGCAATTTTTTTAGTAATGAGGTAAAGGCGATACAAAAGGCCACTTGTTAGAGAGCAAGCCTCAGATTTCAAAACAGTGTCAGAAAGGCCCTACGTAGATGAAAATCGAAAGCTAAACTTCAATCAGGTTTGGAAACTTTTTGATAAACAAAAGTTTTCAAAACAGAAAAAAAAACAAACACAAAAAATGTGATGAAAATGGTTGGGTTGGGAGATTCTGGGACGGAGTGCGCTCATGAGAATATTGTTCTACGAGTGAAATAAACACTGAAGTGAGGTGAGCGTTGGTGATGGAGGATGGGGACCGCTCTTCTCCAACCCTGAGGGCTTAAGCGAGAGAGAGGGGTTGGTGAGGAGGGGCAGAATTTACTTACCCTTTCAGCCAAGGGAATATAGTGTCTAACTTGAGAGGGACGAGCATCGGGGTATGTGGGATGCACACCTCGAGCGAAAAGCTGAGATGGGGCGAGAACTGATCATTCGAATGACGCACCCGCACCGGTGCTTATTCCCTCCTAGACTTAGCTTTAGAAACTATATTTCTAGGCTGTCGTAGATAGACGGAAGTGGCGACGGTGGTCAAGGGAAACGGACCCTTCGCCTGTGAAATCGATTGATCTTGTCACTAGAGTGACTACCGATTTTCATCGGAATCAGGCTGAAAGCCTTCGAAAATTTTCTGAGTGGAAGGATNTCTTCTTTTAGTATAAACTCGACTATACATAAAGTATCTCGGATAAGAACCTAATGGCTGATTTCATAGAAAAAAACTGATCTAGTTTCTACTCCGAGCCAAAAACCGCCAAAAAACAGTCCCCACAAAGGATTCTATTTCGTAGCGACGCTCGTGTGAAGCAGAGCACCTGTCCAACACCACGATGTGTGCCCGACTGCCCCTTTTCCTACCATGCTTCCATGGTAGCAAGAAAGTGGTGATGATTGGGATAGTGAAAAACATAGATTTTTTTATTTGAAACGATTTATTGGATTTTCAGTTATGCTTTACCATGAGCTTACACATGAGCCTTCGAAAAAATCCACGTCTTTATAGATGACATGCAAAAGGCCGAAGAAGCTCTGACAAGTCCTTCACCAGTAGAATCCTACTCAGGATTGGCAGAAAAGAGTAATAAACAGAGCGGAAAGCGACTTACATCAGAAAACCCGGTCGCAAGTGGGTCAATGCAGTTCGATCCGTGCAAAATTTGGACTTTGGTCAAGTACGGGGAGGAAAAGAAAAATGGCGTCCCCTACCAGAGCCCTCTGATCATTTGGACCTGTCCGATAACTGCATGGGTGAAAGAGCGCTGGGAGGAGAGAATGTGTGTTACTCTGCTTCATCTGCCAGCTCCGCACGGTGGCCTCCTCGACTGTAGCCCGAGAAGAACTGGATGAGAAAGTGTTAAACTTGGAATTGCCGCCTTACAGTGAGTCCTTTTTCAAATGAGTGATAAGGACAATGGCTTGTTGATAAAGTAAAGGGGAACCGTATTTCAAAGAAACATCAGCTCTGTTCTGCGTAACCCAGTAAGATTTCCACCAATGTTAGGAATGATAAAGGTATGCCAAATTGAATACGTCCATTTCTTAGGCTGGAACCTGCGGAGATTTGCCTTCTGCTGATGAATATCCTCTACGATGATGCGTGTGGTTTTAGTATGTCAGTTTGCTACCACTTTAGTACAACCTCGTTGGTTTATTTCTGAAGGCTGGCCCATAACGCTCTGGTTCTGATGCTGTCGTTCATTACCGCTGCCCTTCAAGTAACAAAATCGGAATATCGGGTAAGGGGAAAATCGATCTGGGAAGGCAGGACTCAAGAGGATCCGGTCCGGGTGAACTCTGTACTTTGGTCTAGTACAAAAAAAGGATGGCAACCACATCACCAAGGTCGTGCAATCAATAGAATCAGTACCGATCACTACTATTTTGGTGAAAGGGTCCTGATGAGATGAGGGCTGGGTGTAAGTGTAGTTGGGGGAAGCCTCCAACATCGAGGGCTAGAGCGACAGAGAAGGGTTGAGGGGGAAAGGCAGACTTCACTTATGCTCAGAGACGGTTTTTAGCTAAGGGAATATACTATCTACCTTGAGAGGGTAGGAGCACCGGGTGGGTGGAACGTATTCCTCGTGGGAAAAAGTGAAATGGGGTGAGGACTGAACATTCGAGTGACTCACCCGCACCGGTGCTCATTCCCTCCTGGGCTTATATTAGCACTGAAAAAACTATATTTTTTTCGGGGTGGAAAGCTTTTCAGTGAACCATCGACTATACATGAAGTATCTCGAATTAGATTTTAGTAGCTGAATTCAGAAGAAACCAGTTTAGTCTTCACTTCGAGCTTTCTATTCACGAAAACGGCTTGAATGGTGGAAGAAAGCGTGGAAAGCTCCCGTTTCTTCGCTAGAAAAATACAGAGACTCGTGCGATGGTAGGGAAAAAACAAGAACAAAAGCGAACACCGACGAAAAAACGCCTTGAAAAGCTCTAACGTGAACGTTTTTAGAGATTATCCCAATCCTGACGGGCATAGAGAAAAGAAACGGGAAAGTTGTTCGAGATTCCCGGGCCTTTCGCTCAGAGGCAATCTGCTCATGGGATTTTCAGTTGCTTTTGATGTGTAATTTGGAAACAGTCCACATTGAAGTGTTGAAGAATAGGTGAAAAGCAGCTGGAGCAGCGGAAGGAGGAGGGGAAGACTGCAGGTGGGGACGAAGGGGGGGGGGGGGAGGTACCGCTCTTTTCCACTACTGATCACTAGACACTGCAGAAAAGGAGGTAGCCAACATAACGAGCTCACAGTGGTACTTAGGAGCATTTCTTAGCCGAGTACATATGCTTCTTTTTAATCTGAACTGCAGGAAGGGAGAGCATGGAAACGGGTAAGCCAAATGACTGTTCAATTCCTGACACATCTCAGCTTTTACGAAGATCTCACTCACCTCGACGTTCCTGTTCCTGACAAAACTCTTCATCATCTACTTCCTTCCTCCATCAGGCTTCTTTTTCATTCCATAGCAGCAGACAATTGAGTTGAGTTCCATGCCATCATTCACCTAAAATAACTGATTTCGAGATTTTCAAATGAAAAAGCAAAACAGAAGGGATAACGGATTTCTAATAACTCGGAAGTGCACGGCGTCAAAAAAACTATGGTAACTAACAAAAACATGGTTAACGGTCTAGCCACAGGGTTGAATCAATAACATGGAAGATAAGTGAATAAATAAAGAAAAATTGGGAAAACATGGTTAACGGTCTAGCTGCAGGCTTGAACCAATAATCTGGGATGGACCAGGATGGAGAAGGCAGACGACCCGGTTTGGTCCAAAGTCCACCACTCCCCATTGACTTATTGTGATCAAATGAAGAAACGCTAATCATTCATGTGATACACTCGTTGAAAGTTCCACTTCCTTTCGTCCTCCTTCACCCTATGATGAGCTATAGGAAAATTGTAGGATCTGTTCGAGCCCGTCCTCACTATCATATCAACTCCTAAGGTAAGAACGACTGGGAACCTTTTTAAGAAGAAAACGATCGAACCACTGGGGCGCCTTCCAGGCAAGCAGTTCTCTGGCGTTAACAAAACACAGGAGTAGACTGACTAGTCGTAACTAGTGTCGTCTATCAGTTCTGAATGGCTGGAAGCTGTCCTGAATGCGATCGAAGCCGTTCGTTAGAGGGGGTTGGCTTATTATGGAGACCACCTGGTCATGGAACATTTTCAGGTTGTGATTCCCTCTGCGATAAACAATGTTCGGGGTAGCTTCCAAGAGCTAAGAAAAAACGGAGACTAATGACCCAGAGCGATGAAGGGCGAGTTACAGTCACACGACCACAACTGAAACCTGGCTGGGCCAAAACAATTTTTAGCGATTTCCCGAGAAAATTGCTATGACGACTACCGTTATATCTTCTGGCACCAAATCGGGCAGCTCGGATCCAAGGACAACAATGAATTATGAGTGATAGATTCTGACTGACTGATGGAAAGCCCACACTTTCACTCCACAGTGAATCGGTACCCAAAAGTCTCCGTTCGACGACGACCATTTAGAAGGTCTGCCCACAGGGCTGCAGTTTCCGAATAACGGCAGCTCCCTGGACCCCCGTCCCTCTTCCGACGAACCCTTTTGTCTGAGCGCGGAGCGCCTTCATACGAGAAAAATTTCAATCTTAGAATGAGGCCTCAATTGGAGCATCCAGCTGCACCACACCACAACACTCCCCATCTCATGTGCAGCTAGAGGAGCTGGAGGGTAACAGTACAGAAGGATGACATTACTCTGTTGCCTTATACGCCTTATTACTTTGCTTGTCAACGGACCCATTCCTCCATTCTCATAATTCCTTCGTGAACCATATCCGGTTCGGGTGTGTTGCAAAGAATCTCTAAAGAAGAGTGCTTCATTGACAACTGAGAGCGATGTTCGGTCCGAAATCAAATTCAAAATCCAAATCAAGTTACCACCGCATGTTGGGATCGAACCCATGTCCGCGTGAGCGAAAATGAATTTAGGCTACCTGGGAACTTTCCGAGAAAAAACTGCAGCTGAACGATAACCGACTATGAAAGGGGAAAGTGAAAAAGGTAGGAAAAAGGAAAAAGGTGGAAAGAAGGGACTATGAAAAATCAAAAGTCATAGGAAAGAGTCGGACAAGTAAATACCGAGATGGGAAGAATAACAACAAAATACACAGGAAGAGAATGGATAACGGAGGAAGAGGGGCAGGGATGCAGAACGTGAAGTTCTCGGGTCAGGAAGTGGGGAAAACTTCTATTCAAAAACTTTTATTGTGAACACCACCGAAGGTTTGAAGGTGATCGGAGCTGCGAGGCCGATCTCAGTGATTTCATACTTGTCGANGAGAAAAAACTGCAGCTGAACGATAACCGACTATGAAAGGGGAAAGTGAAAAAGGTAGGAAAAAGGAAAAAGGTGGAAAGAAGGGACTATGAAAAATCAAAAGTCATAGGAAAGAGTCGGACAAGTAAGTACTGAGATTGGAAGAATAGGCTGGAAGAGATAGAGGGCGGAGGAAGATGGGTAGGGTGGTGGTAGTAAACTGAAGGACGTGAATTCGCCGGGTCAGGAAGTCGGGAAAACTTCTATTCACAAAGTTTTATTGTGAACACCACCGAAGGTTTGAAGGTGATCGGAGCTACGAGGCCGATCTCAGTGATTTCATACTTGTCGATGTACAGAGAATAGACGTTTTCTTTTTGATATGCTCCCATTTTTTGATTAAGCCTCCGAGCACAACTAAACCATCGAAGTTTGGGAATGTTCACAACTATCACTATGCAACGAGCTGCTCACTGCTTTGCTCCTCAATTCGGATTCGATTTCTTTTCCTTATGGTTACTTTTATTTGCCATTTTGACGGCTACTGTACACAAGGAGCCATGGAGGATTTTTGGTTAGGGTTCTTTGTAAAGGATGGACATTAAGGCGCAAAATGCAAGAGAATGATTATAGAGATCGGAAGGATTACCACGTTTTCCATTGAACTTTTCTAGAACTACTGCTGCAATCGCGATTAGTGAATATGGAGTACAATTACATGTTTTTATTGAGCAACTAGCTAACAATGGAGGATGCCAGGCGGGTGAACTTGAGGAAGCTTATGTAGCCACAGAAATCTGCAGTTCATAGGGCACAGCGAAACCAAGAAGCTCGAAAATCAGATTCAATACGATCTCTTTCGAGGCTGAGTACAAGAACTCGATAATTTTCCCCAATTGCTGATTCTACCGCTTTCATCAGGTTATCGCAAACCCCTGCCAAAATTCTCAGCAGTCCAAATGTCTTCAGGTGTTTTCTGGAAGCTTCCATAGAATTTCCGAGTACGGTCTTCTTGAAACCTTGAAAAGCTTCCATAGAATTATTATATAAGGATCCCAATTGGTTGGTCAGATTGAGTTTATTATAGATCTTCCTGTTTCAAACCCTGAAACTCCAGGAAGAGGTGCGCAGGAGTGCTTAGAATCGAGACCGATTGTCTTTCACAGATTTCAATGGCTTCCAGACTGACCGGATTCGAACTCCCGGGAAAACACATTTTGATATGGGTAGATTATTTGTCAAATAAGCAAGAAATAAGTAGACGGATAGGTCATGCGCACCGAATGTATACCAATCACTCCTGGAGCGGATAAAGGATGGTCAAAGTTCATCGTACCAAATTCTAGTGCTTCGTCTGGTGATCCTTGTCGGCGTCTCCGCTCTTCCGTTGGTAAGTCGTTTACAGAGCGGTGTAAGCTTTCGTAGGGCAGTTACCTGGGGGAAGTGTAGGACGTAAGTGAAAAGTAGAAATACAAATTTCAAAAGGGGTCCCTGCTTTGTTCAGCCTTCTGTTCTACAGGCAGCAGCTCCGAGACGGTTGACTCGAGGGACAGCTGGAGGAGAACACCAAGATGGAGAAGCACAAGTTACCATAGTAACCTTTTTCAACTTCGATGCAAGCATGGGTTCTTAATTTCTGCAGATAGACAGATAAATAAGGAGCAGTCACATAGTTGCACCTTATAATAGNCAGAGAACATTGATGGAATGTTCGGTGCCGTCTATACCATCCATGGCGTGAATTGTAATAAGGTACACATAGCACCATTTCCCTTGTGAAATTCCACGACCATCAGTGTCAATCTTGCGTGCAGTACCAAAGTGCTTATAGCTGCATAGCATAATAATGGGTCAACGCTGTTGCTCTAAATATACATGCTCTGGGGAAACCAGTTGATCCGCTACTACGCTCTAGGTCCTCGTAAACAGGAGTTATGGATTTGCCGTCCAGAAGCTCTATCGCGCACGCCCCGCCTCGCGTAGGTGGGGTCTGGTCCCGCTATTTATCATAAGTGTTCCCATCCTGCCTCCTGTACACCTACCAGGTTTCAACGCTCGAGGTCCACGTAAGCTGGAATTATGAATTTGTGGTCCAAAATTCCCATAGCGCGTGCCCCATCCCCTGTAGACGGAGACAGGTCCTTCTACCTGCCATAGCATGCCAATCCTGTCCCCCGGACCCCTATCAAATTTGGAGTCTTTAGGTCCACGGGAACAGGAGTGATGAATTTCCGATCAAACACACACCGACACACCAACAGATACACTTACCGAATTATATAAAGAAGGATAGCTGTTACAGTTCCCGAATTCCGCTAGGGAGCTCAATCAGAAAAGGAGCATGTCAAAAAGAAAAAAGGAGGAAGTAGAGGTAAAGAAGTTCTGCCATCTAATATTTCCTCTTACCTGTTACTCAAAAAGGCAGAAAGGCAAATAAAAAATAAACGTTCAGGGCCGCAGTGTGCTTTGAAGCGGGTACGTCCATCCTTTAGATTTCATAATTATGAAATAAGTACTTTAGCACGTTTTATTTCACTGAACTGCTCAATATGTCAAGCTACAGTCTTTGTTTTGCCGCCACACTTCATAGTGACTTGCTTAGTGAGTGATGATAGCCCCTTNCCCTCCTCCCCCCTAGCACTGCCAGCGCGCCTGCCTGCGGACTATGAAAGCAGCCCTTGATTGCTGTGATGAAGTTGTTCAACTGAAAAATGACTCTTAAACCTCAGCTTATCTAAAAATGGTTACGCTACTCACAGTGCAGAGATATCAGCGCTTATGGAATTTCTGCTTACGAAGATCACGTAGCCCTAATCTCAAAAGGCCGGGCGCTTAGTACCAAGTTATGACTAGTGTTTGCACGAACGTGCTTTCCACCAAATTAGTCCAGCGATGGTAGGTACGATCAACTTGCTTGCCCCAGTGCATTCATTCCGATTACAAGCAGAGCAAGAGCAACCCCCGTTGACCTATCATCATGCTGGGCAGTTATAAACACTCCTGCACGCAAGATTGACGCTGAAGGGCGGGGAATATCACATAAGGAACAGTACTGTGTGTACCTTATCACAATTCACACCCTGGATGTTATAGACGGCACCGAACATTCCATCGATGTTCGCTGCTTTCACATCGATTAGCTGAGGGTCGTAGAAAATATCATGGCTTTCCTCAAGCCGCTCCACCTGAACAAGTTGATGGCACCNTGCTTGCCCCAGTACATTCATTCCGATTACAAGCAGAACAAGAGCAACCCCGTTGACCTATCATCATGCTGGGCAGTTATAAACACTCCTGCACGCAAGATTGACGCTGAAGGACGGGAAATTTCACATAACGAACAGTACTGTGTGTACCTTTTCACATTTCACACCCTGGATGGTATAGACGGCACCGAACATTCCATCGATGTTCGCTGCTTTCACATCGATTAGCTGAGGGTCGTAGAAAATATCATGGCTTTCCTCAAGCCGCTCCACCTGAATAAGTTGTTGGCACCGTTTCAGAGTGTCACAGGAGAATAAGGAGAACTAGTAGGAGATGAAGCTGTTCCTTATACTTTCACTTACATTTGATCTTACTAGCCAAAGTTGAAAAGAACTCATGCTTGCTACGTAGTTGAAGTAGGTTACTATGATAACTTGAGCTTGTCCTTCTTGGCGTTTTCCTCCAGCTCTAGCCTGAGCCAACTGTCGCGGAGCTGCTGCCTGTAGAACAGAAGGCTGAGCAAAGCAAGGAACCCTTTTGAAATTCGAATTTCTATTTTTCACTTACGTCTTACGCTTTCCTCAGGTAACTGCCCCACGGAAGCTTTCACCGCTCTGTGAAAGACTTACCAACGAGAAGGCGAAGACGCCGACAAAGACCACCAGACGAAGCATTGGATTTCGGTGCATTGTTGAATTTTGGCCACCCTTTTATCCGCTCCGGGAGTGATTGGAATACATTCAAAGCTATTCAAATGTAAATGACAACGATTAGAAGCAGTCAGAAAACTGTCGTTCTAGCAATGATAATCAAGCAATGATAATGAATGCAACACGGATCGTCCGTTCCTGATCAATACAGCCCGCCTCATCAGTGCCAAATCATTTGTGGAAACCTTCACTGCAGTTCTTCTGAAAGTTTTCTTCCGAAAGAAAGGGAATTAGTCCAATCCATATTACTGTTTTTGGCAAGTGAATACCCAATGTGTAGCGTAACAAGCTCTAATGTGGAGGCTGGATTGACTCCGGGTGTTAGTCAGGCTGTCCTGAAGTGGACGAGGGGCACTGCTTTTGAAGGCAGTCCCCAATCGCCTCCCAAATACATCCCGGTCTCTCGAATGCAAGTTTTTGGCTGAAGCGATGGGCGACTGCATCCGCAGACTCTCCACACACGTTCTCGTGGACACACCTGCGAGAAACAGAAGGTATATGGACCAACACAACAGGATCAAGGAGTTCATCCCCTGAAACCCCTGCGTCTTTGGGCAAGTACTGGCGCCTTTTGATCGGCGATTTACTCCCCTATCCACCATCTGAGGACGCTCTACGTTGCCTCGTCGCTGACCGGCGGGGTCTTTCGGTGAGAGAGGACCCTCAGTGGAGAAGGTCCGTAAAAATGAATAGGAAAGTAAACAAATCAGTCTCGCTAGTCCAATAGGTCAATTATAGGCTCATAAGTCCACAATCTTTACAAGAGCGAATTCATTTGTATTTCCCAAGGGATGCCCAATGCGAGTCCGTTTACTCTTTCGCCCCCAAAAATTTGTTGTCACTTGAATCTGTTATTCGTAATCAGCCATGAACTCGGAAACCATTCGGGAGAACTGCAGTGAAGGTGCCCACAAATGATTTGGCACTGATGAGGCGAGCTGTATTGATCAGCAACGAACGATTCGTGATGTATTCATTATCACTGCTTAGTTATTATTGTTAGAACGACAGTTTTCTGACTGCTTCTATTCGATGTCATTTACATTTGAATAGCTTCAACTGTTTCCCAATCACTCCCGGAGCGTATAAAAGGGTGCCCAAAATTCATCAAGGCACCAAATTCCAATGCTTCGTCTAGCGGTCTTTGTCGGCGTCTTCGCCTTTTCGTTGGTAAGCCTTTTACAGAGAGGTGAAAGCTTTCGTAGGGTAGTTACCTGGGGGAAGTGTAAGACGTAAGTGAAAAGTAGAAATACGAATTTCAAAAGGGCCCCGTGCTCTGTTTAGTCTCCTATTCTACAGGCAGCAGCTCCGAGACGGTTGACTCGAGCTGCAGCTGGAGGAGAACACCAAGATGGAGAAGCACAAGTTACCATAGTAACCTGGTTCGACTACGAAGCAAACATGGTTCCTTATTTTCTGCAGGCAGTCAGATCAAATGTAAGTAAACGTAAAAGGAGCAGCCACATGATTACGCCTTATAATAGTGTAGCATTTCTAGAACGGTGCCAACAACTTGTTCAGGTGGAGCAGCTTGAGGAAAGCCATGATGTCTTCTACGATCCTCGGCTGATCGATTTGAAAGCAGAGAGCATCGATGGAAAGTATGCTGCCGTCTATACCATCCGTGGCATAAAATGTGAAAAGGTACACATAGTACCGTTTCTCTTGTGAAATTACACGACCATCAGCGTCAATCTCTCTTGCGATACCAAAGTGCTTATGACTGCAAAGCATAATGATGGGTCAACGGGGTTGCTCATGCTCTGAATGTACGTGCACTGGGGGAATCATTTAATCCGCTACTACCGCTGCACAGGTTTGGTCGAAAGCATATTTGTGCGGACACTTGAGATAACCGGGTGTGGTGCAGTAGGAACGAAAGTGTCGAGTCGCGGTGGAAGAGAGCCGCGCGCTAAGGAATGGAACAGAAAGCAGCAGCAAGTAAGAAATGCAGAAACAAAAGAACTAACAGTAGAATTATGCNATAGTCCGCGACAGCCGCGTGCGGCGGATCGATCACACAAAACCGTTCCTACTGCCCGTCTCCCGAGATAACCTGGTACTATAATATATGCCTGGCGCTTTGCGATGTGGGCCAGGTGAGTCGCGATGGCAGCAACTTATTAGACGTTATTTCTTCTGCTCTGTAAGCAGCATCCCCATTTTTACTTATGCTGAAGTTTAAAAGTTATTTTTCAGTTGGACGGCTTCATCTCAGCAATCAAGAATATCAAATCACTCACTGCGCGAGTCATCGTCACTTGCGGAGGCGAAACAAGGGATTTTTAGTTTCTAACACGGAACAGTTTACTGAAATAAAATGTGCATGAATGAGAGGTCTTCGGAAACCCCTAAACATTAAATGCGTATTGTTTGGCAGGCCCTAATATCGAAGGTCTCGGAGTTATATCAGCATCAAAGAAGCAAGCATGAAGGAAAAGTGCTGACGAGTTCTGGAGTTGCTAGTTGCAATGGAATACGTGAGACTTGTTCGATTACTTTCAGAGCTTTCGTGATGAGTTTCTGAGCCTATGCTTGGCGCTTCATTCGTGTGGGTAGAAATGCTTGCATACAAGCGGCTCCAGATCCTCGCCTTGTTCCATTCGCCCATTTTCTCGAACAATACACTAGCAGCTTCTCTACCTGTCTTCGTTGAGAACCTTTTCAGCTGAGCAGAAGTTTTCTGATTAAGACGATTACTACCAACATATGCCTCACAGGCAGATCTTTCAGGGCTGTCGGCCATAGAGGAGAGCAGTCGTCGAGGTGTTCATATGACACCTTTCATCACAAACATCCGCACGATTCTCTTTTTGCACAGGCAGTCATCAAATTAATAGGGCCAAAGAACCATTGAAACCTTGGGATGTCTACTCAATTTTGAGCTAATTCATTGTTCTACTCTAAGCTTTACTCAGAAGTTGGAGCTCCATTAATAGTGAATTTCAAGGTGCAGTCTAACATTAGAATTACAAACTTAGTTGTTTCTTCTAATTTTTTGGGAATAGACCGATTTTTTGAGATTTTTGTGATTTGAGATTTTTTTGAGACAAGATTTTGAGGATGGTGTGGTTTCTTGACCGCCGGGTCTTGCAAGCAGTTAGGATTCCGGACAGCATCCTTTACAGTTCCGAACTCTCTATCCATAAATAACACCTGCTTCTTCTATGATTCCTTGGGTAGAGTAGCCGTCAAAATCGCAAAAGAAGTGACTAAAAGGAAAGAAATAAAATCAAAAATGGAAAAGTTAGTAGTGAGCAGCTCGCTTATATCGATAGTTGTTAACAACCCCGAATTCAATGGGTTCATTGTGCTAGGGAGCCTTATCAAAAAAGAGGAGCATATCAAAAAGAATAAGGGAGGAAGGTATTGGTAAAGAAGTTCAATATCTGCAAATATTTGAAATTAAGAAAAACAATACACGAGTCGTTCCACCGCTCACTCAAACGAATTATGCTTTTCGTTAATTCGTTAGGATTTTCTGTGAGGATCGGTTAGGGAAGAGGAAGGTTAGTAATAGAATAGTGTAAGATGTGCTATATAGGTAAAAAGCACAACGATGAAACTGAAGGTATAAAGAAAATAGCAAAGTATGAGAAGTATGGTATTAATATGGTGTTGCCCCATGAGCCGAGATAGTCGAGCGTCGGGTAACGGAACTTCTCCCCTATCGCGGCATTCTCCCTTGCGGCATGCCGCAAATGTCACTGCAATTACCGTACTCACCCCGCCTCCCCCCAATCTATAGGACGCGATATTTTTCGTTGATTGCCTTGCTTTTTTATTGGATTCGATCGGTTTTTCTTCTGTTTCTTTTTCGTTTGCATGTTTATTAGACTTGATTGATTAAAATGACTCCTCCTATGTAAGCGGCGATCAAGAGCTGTATTGAATTTGAAGAGAGCGGTCAGCCAATTCAAATAATTAAAGGACTCCCTACCTCACAAATTGCGCGCTCCAGTCTTCCATCGCAATCCTGCGATACGCGACGGGTGCGGCGTGTGCGACGCCGTGACAAGGGAGAAGTTCCCGGACCCTCGAGCGTCAGGCCCTGGCTGACAGGCCGAGTGATCGCACTGGGCAGTAGTACTCTTGCACGCTATGCAGCTGGCTGCTGAGAGAAGGATGAGGATGAGTTCCTGAGCCGTAACGAAGCCATCAGATGAACTCTGGAAGGGGACTATCTTTATCATCCTTCTTTTATTCTGACTCCTACTCGAAAATTAGAACAGAAAAAAGAGAGGGTGGTCGACCTTGCCACAGCCCAGACCTTGCAGTAAGAAGGTTCTCCCTCAGAACCGTAAAGGACATCAAGTTTGAGCCTCGTCAAGATCTGACCTCGCAGCAACCGCCTCTTATAGAAAATATAACCATCGTGGAAAGCTCGAGATGGACTTAAAGGTGATGAGGCGACATTGTTCTGGGACAATGAAGCTCAGCGCGTTGTAAAACAGAAAAAGGACCCATACAAGTGCTGGCAAGAGAAGTGAGCTTCCGAAGACCTTGTAGACAGCTAAGGCAAGGGAAGCAAAGAACACAGGATGCCTTGCACGAGAAGCTCGATGGTCGAAAAAGGAAAGTAGTTTGTTTTTAGGGTGGTCAAATCACGGCACCAGGCCACTCAAGGAAGAGTAGTGAGCACTGTGAAAAACAGCGAAGAAGCAATTTTAAAGCCGGCAAAGGCCAGGCGTGGGTGGAGAGGGGACGTGGACAGTCCCAAACAGAGAATCCCACTGTTATAACAGCTCCCAGGTAAAGGCGAAGGCACTCGGTACAGAAGATGAGGCCCTCTAAGCAACTGGGGAAGTGAAGATAGGCGGGGTTTTTGTTTCACTCGGAGTACTTATCGACACATAGAAGGCGTTTGTCAAGAATGGGATTAGGTGGCGAACTCAATTGTTGAACTTTGTGACCATTGAAAAGAATCTCAGGTGTTTGGAAGAGCAGTACTGGAACAATGGAATGTCCCAACTAAAGGGTGATGGTGAACTGCTGCACAATTAAACTGTGCATACGGTTGGTCTACTCAAACTTACGGGGACTTGCCTAACTTCAGATGGGCAGGTCGGCCTCATGCCAGAAAGGTTTACAATGGATTCTATCCCCATAACTAGAGAAGTGATGAAGAAGTGTCGGGAACAGAGTAGAACCTAATTCTCATTCTTCCTCGTTCTGCTGGAAGCATTTGACCACGTCCGCAATATGCCCTTTACAGAGCGGTCCGCGAACGAGACGTTCTAAAACACCTGGTCTCCCTCATCAAGGGGAGCTCCGGAATGGTCATTCTCACTCCTCAGGCTCAGTAAAGCAATATACGTCACGGTTGGGGTAAAACGAGGATCAGTTTTGAGTTCTCTTCTTGCTTGCAGTGGGGGCTATAACAAAAGGACTAGTAGATGGATCATTGAAAACCATCGCTCACACTAGTGATATAGCTATGATGGCGGGAATCAGGCAGAAGTACGAAGTGTGAAAATGGGAAATTGTGGCGAAGAATGGCTGCGGCTGAGTGCGAAAAAGACCAAGTTCCTCAGCTCAGAAGACTGCACAAAGCTGATCTTAGTTGGGGAAGCCTTTGAGAGAGTGCAGCGCATTTGATTTCTAAGGGCTACCTGGCTGGCTGACGGTAGCGCAGACAGGGTTGTAAGGGCTCGAGTAAGTGTGGCACGGATAAAGTTAACAGGTGTCCTCTGCTCCAGGACGCTCGAAGGAGGGGAAGTGGTGAGGCCCACGATGACTCACGCCAGGGAGTGCTACCATGGAAAATAACTCCACTTGGCTGCAATGAGGATGCTCAAAAGACTTGCAGTTGGGCACAATTAGAATAGGTCAGAAATCAAGGACGGCAATGCAGACAGCCTCTTTCAGTCGAAAATGAGAGGGAAGCCTCTGCTATGGTACGGACATGCTTTGAAGAGACGACCGATCCAACCGATAAGGGAGGCAACAGATCTCGAGGTTCAATGGAAGAAACTACGATGAGCTACAAAGAAGAGGCAGGACGTAATAAAGGAGGAACTCGCCCAAAGAAGTGGCAGAAGGTTTTTTTTTCTATAGAGGGAACTGTAGACGGCTTACAAGAACAATGGGGACTGAATCTATGGGAAAGAAAAGGAAGAAGGTATATGATTCATGGCGTAGTCTTTGAAGTGCCAAATGGCTTCTACTCCTGGTCAAGCCGCATCGGTTATTCTTCTTCTGATAAACTTGATGAGGCATCTGGTTCAATAAAGAAGTCACTGATATGATGTCAGCGATCACTTCATTTTACCAGATGCTTCACCAGGCAACTTCCAAGTCATTGTTTTTATTCAGTGGCCAATCAAGTATATAGTCCCATGTTTGAATGCATTTTCCCACTTTGATTTTTTTCAACTATCATAAAATCGGTTGAGATGGAGTAATTGAGCTTGGCAAGTGCATGCAAGAAGTCGAAGACAAAATAAGCTTCATCACCCAAACATGTCTACAACTTATACATATAAAATGTTACATATGTAAAGCATGACAAATAAAAGGACAGTCTTCGCCGTCCCAATCATCTGGTATGCGCCCTGCATTCGACTTCCAATCGGAATCATAGTAAAGTTTTGGATGTGTATGTGGCTTATCCATTGTCGTTCAATGTCCATGCAACCTCCAAGTCATTGCTTTTATCTTTAGAGATGAGCCCTGGTAGCAACTAAGCCCAAAAATTCCCCACATATCTGTCATATTCACCACGTACGACTCAATGAGCGCTAAGCGAACTATAGAAATGTCGCTATCCTCCCTTCCCCGCAAAGTTTTATCCACTTCGGTAAATAAATAAATAAGTAATTAAACAAGTGATCGGAAGTTTTGTGCACCGGGAAACTCCGAATATACTCCCTTGAGATTTTGAGGATTGTGTTTCTTTCTCATAATATCCTCTTACCCAACTCGTAGTTGTAAATAGAATAAACAAACAAATCAGTAAATATTTCCACTAGTTTCAGCGAATCAATCTCAAATTCATGTATTTGCGATCGATTATCGTAGAATAAACAAATAAATAACTAAGTAACCAAATTAGTTTCGCCAGTTTGAGTAGGTCAATCATGGGTTCATTAGCTCATCTACGGCAGTGTTTCTTGGGGGATTACCCAATACAAGTCAATCCATTTTTTTGCCCAAAAAATTTGTTGTCATAAGGATCTATCGTTTGTTCCATGCCATGAACTTGGGAAAGCTTTCAGGAGAACTGCAGTGGTGAGGTGTCGTAGTCATCACTAGGTTCTAAAAGGTGCCCATAAATGATTTGGCACTGATAAGGCGAGATGTATTGATCAGCAACGAACGATTCGTGTTGCTCTCAGAATTATCAATGCTAGAACGACAGTTTTCTGAGTCATTCCGCTTTGATGTCATTTACATTTGAAAAGCTTTAAATGTATTCCAATCAAGGATTCCACCAGATGTAATTTCATCTCGTCATTTCCTGGTGTTTTTCCAATTCATCGCTTTTAAGCTTTGGCTAAACAGAAGCGCTCAATTGCGGCAAATGCCCCCGAATCACTCAGTCATTCTGATTTTGCTTTATTAATTCTCGAAAATTCTCGAACAAGATAAAATCATTTCTATATCATGAACTACTTTGAATAAATGGTGTAATAACCTCGAAGCCTACGCATGTAATATTAATAATATGTAAAAATGTCTAATTCTGCTCATAAAAAATTATTTTTCGATGTCGTATGGTTGCATTAGTTAACTCACTTGATTATGTATTTTCTCATTTGAGTGTCCGTTCACTTACGAATGAAGGTGGTGTAGCGACAAAAGGCGCGCCATCGACCGCATGGTTCAGGGATCGGGTTCCGAATCGACACTAGCCTAGGATAACCAAACCTCCCATTCCTCCGAGGTCGGCTAGGGAGAGGAGGGGGGGGGGACGGATGCTTACAAACGCTGTTGCACGAGACATGTTGATTTGAAAAAAAGGTTTTTTCGATATATGATGAACTGGACTATGATCAGATGCATTATTCTTCATTTATCCTAGCTTTTGGAACCTGCTGGGCACTTTTCAATCCCCTCTTATTGGAAAAAACCCTATGAAAAAGATAAGCAGAGTGCTGAGGAGTGATCACATCCCCTCTGAGATACTACACATTCCCAGCTTCTAGCCAGAATATTAGACGCCCTTCACTTTATACATACTCTGCAAATATACAGCATATTCCCTTCATGTACAATCGCACATTACTACCGAGCAGTACGAGGCGAAATCGTGAAAGATATTCTCAATACGACCTAGTGAAGAAAAAAATGACTAGGGGGAACTGCTAGTGGTGACCAGTGCAACTTATGTTTGCGTTCCTTGATACATTGGTGACTGGGAAACTGGCAAAGAACCGGTTCCTGCAAACTCTTTACAAACTTACAAAAGATAACACTCATTCTCGTCCCACGAACAACCTTTTCACAAAGGACACTCACACCAAGCTTTTTACTCAGTACCCTTTCCACGAGCTACAGTACAAATCCGTGGTAACTTGACTTAGTGGGTGCTTAATTGCTATGATGAATTTCCCAAAAAATCGATACTTTCTTTTTATATCATTATATTAATTCAACTTTGACATTGGGTTATCTTAATCTCAGTTTTTAATTTACTCATTTTCTATGGTGATCTGATTCCCAGGAAAAGCGAAAGTTATTAGGCTGGCTTGAGTCTTTACTTTGCCTGAAGAATCACCCAGCACCGTGAATGAATGGCAAAAGAAGTGGGTCCAAAAACCCGGAAAGAGCATGATTTTTTTCACCTCAACTACTCCTCTCCATTAAGTACGGGTACATAATTTAGTACTTTTTTTTGTTATTAACTTTCTAACACTTTTGAAGTAATTCGAACCAAACAGATGAAAGCGCGGTAAACACCATCTCATCATCTTTTTGCATTTTTTCCCTGTCATACTTATTACTTTTTGTTACTACTTGTATAACCAATATTTTGTTATTATTTTACTTATTCGTTTTTCTAAATATTTTCACAAAAATTGCTCTAAATATAGAGATGGGTACTCAATCTAGGGAAGTAATCACTACTTCAAAAAATCTGCCTAGCCAGACCTCAGTCCTACCGCTACAACTAGGACTACCGCTACAACTAGGAACTGTGGAACCCTTTCTTTTTTGTGATAATTTCGTTAAAATGTATAACTCTAATTCATGCGACTACCGCCTTGGGGCTCTGAGAAAGTAGTGAAATCTGACGATTTTCGGAGTTTCTCTTCACGGGAACGAACCTTATTGCCCACTTCTATAAGTTCTATCACAATTTTTCCTATTTGTACCCCATTTACTTCGTTTCTTGTCTTCACTTTACACTGCAGTCGCTTATCGTAAAACGTTTCATATCAATTGCTTGAGTCATCAGCCGAAAGCTCTACTTATCTAATGTTCTAAAGCAATTACTGCCAGGTTACAGGTAGGCGAGATCACTTCACAGGTTTCATCATTCGCATAAACCTCCCATTTGCTCAGAAACGCTTTTGTTTGAGCTGTTTGTTGTTTAATTTTTACTTGTTTATAAAAGAACAAATCTTTTCATCTTCATTCCAAAGATTGGCAAGAAAAGGAATGAATCATCCACACTGCCGTTTTTCAACCCTTCTAAGTTTTTTTCAAGAACAAAGAGACGCTCGATAAGGTTTATTCGACCCCCAGACCAGCTGGTATGCCTACCATTCAATAAACAACCGTTTTTTCTCCTTGATAAGGCTGATGGGCTCATGGGGGTTCTTCATTCTATCTCATTCACGCTTTCCTTTTTTCTTGGAAATCCATGCATTTCCTGCTCCAGCAACATTCTGCTAATGTGACGTGAACTGATTTCATTGCATACCTAATGAGGAACCCAGTGATTCCAAACTTTATGAGCAAGCTGACTGCGAGTGTGTTCTTTTATTTCCTTCTTAGTGTTTCCTCATTTTCGTTCGTCGGTTTTTCGAAAACCGATTGTCTATGAGGAATTCTGATGTTTTTTATTGTTCATATTGGTTCTACTAAGTTGGTAAAGAAATAAATGCGTATGGTAAAGAAAATTGCAATTATTATAATAATTATATAAGCAAAAGATTATTTTCTCAGGGGAGGATAGGTATTTATCCAGTCATATATTGACCATAAAATGCTTGAACCATTTCATAAATATAAATATTAGGTTGATGCATAATTATTGCAGATTTTTTCGCGGCTTTCTTTCTCTCGATAAAATTAAA
>UZAF01018217.1:17935-35588 GCA_900617895.1 Haemonchus placei | reverse complement strand
ACAAACCAAGAATGCAGCTTGTCACATTCTGGACAGGCAGGCGAAACATGCCAGTCGGCATTCTGGACAGAGTTCTTTCGTGCAGATGGTGACAACATTTGCCCATAATGTGTTCGGGCAACTACATAGAATCTTAAAATTGTCCCCAGTTATATCTGGCGCTTCAGGCTTCTCTATGCAATGACCCTGATAATCAGCCGCATCTTAGGATACCATGCTAGTAATTAGATTAATCGTTGTGTCCTTAATAGTCTATAGACTTCCAGAGACTGTTCTCTCTTTCTACAACACGACGGTGGTTCGAAAAATTTTCCCTTGGATCACCAGCCTTGACGAATATTGCCGAAGTTCTCTTTTCATGATATTTCACCACTTCTAAATGTTTCAGCGGAATTCCCATCGATTCAATCTGGAATAGAAGCGCAAATTAAGGCCGATATGGAACGAATCGTGCGCGACGAGAAATACATCCGTGACCAAACAGCAGCTGTGGATCAAAGTCTCAGGAGGTAAATGATTTGGCGATTGTGTCTCACACAGTAGTTGAAAATGGATCACTAAGGTGCAAAGCACTGGCTAACATCATGGTGACGATGAAAAAACTCGCAATGGTGCAAGATCCCACAATCCAACGGGCTAAAAAGGTACGTAGAGAAATTTTGTTCAGGCTTAGGATCGTAAAATGTTTCAGCGGAATTCCCATCGATTCAATCTGGAATAGAAGCGCAAATTAAGGCCGACATGGAACGAATCGTGCGCGACGAGAAATACATCCGTGACCAAACAGCAGCTGTGGATCAAAGTCTCAGGAGGTAAATGATTTGGCGATTGTGTCTCACACAGTAGTAGAAAATGGATCACTCAGGTGCAAAGCACTGGCTAACATCATGGTAACGATGAAAAAACTCGCAATGGTGCAAGATCCCACAATCCAACGGGCTAAAAAGGTACGTAGAGAAAGTTGGTTTAGGCTTAGGATCGCAGGATAGGTTTAAGTGACGAAGCGAGTAAAATTTCTAGGAAACTGGCTCATCGTCGCCGGCGCCGTCTAGTCCAACACAGGCACCGGCGCCTCCACCCCCATGGTGCAAGATCCCACAATCCAACGGGCTAAAAAGGTACGTAGAGAAATTTTGTTCAGGCTTAGGATCGTAGGATAGCTTAGGAGGTAGCGAGTAAAATTTCCAGGAAACTGGCACATCTTCGCCGGCGCCGTCTAGTCCGACACAGGCACCGGCACCTCCACCCCCACCACCTCCACCGCCACCGAAAATGGATCATTCGTTGCCGAATTCATCGAAAGCTGTCTCGCAAGCAAACCAGAACCACGACACAAGGAACTCTTCAGCTCATCCTCAACAGCTCACTAATGGTTACCATCAACAGAGTAATAACATGGAAATCGCTGCACCATTCACCCCGAACATCTCACGGAATGCACCTGAGCAGCTACCGCCCATTCAGCAGCCTTCCACGGAACCATCGCCTGCTGCCGAACTTGACGTTGTCTTAGAAGAGGTATGGTACATTATGAGTTCACTTCCTGTAGTTCCTCCAATACCACTAACGTAGTCCTGGTCGCTTCCAAGAGCAGCAAAACGCCAGCAGGGGTGAAGTATTTTTATGTTTGTTGGATCACCAACAGCCCACCTTTCGTGTACTGATATCGTTCCCAGCATTCTTCAGGATGCACTTAAAGGCACAGTTCGCGATAATTCAATGGGCGGGTGTGTCAATGACGTGTCCGCCTCTCATTCGATGTCACATCAGACAGTTGACGTGACATCGAATGAGAGGCGGACACGTCATTGACATACCCGCCCATTGAATTATCGTGAACTGTCCCTTTAACAATCTGCTGAATGTAGTCTTACTTACTGGTAATCGTTTTATTCAGAATCCAACTTTGGAAGTGTTCTAATCGCTTACAAACTTTTCCAAAGTTCCCAACTACAGAGGGAATTTTTTCACTTCACTAAAATTGATGATAATTTGTAGAACCGTAGGTCTCCGGGATTCACGATTTTCTCGAACTATGTCCCTATTGATGATTTCACGCAACTTTTCCCGAACCCAAACGTTCAAAGCGAAGCGAACGGCTGTGTTGGAGAACTCGTTAATACCTAGGAACGTTTTATGAATATGACAAAGTAGGATGGCCTATACAAGCTCTGTCGGTACCTTTCCTTATGCCGAGCATCCCTTTTTGCTTTAAGTGGGTGACGTTGTACCGTTGTTTGATTCGAAGGTGTTAAAAAATTAGATGGTAATGGATTGCAGATGTCACCGACTGGAATACCACCTCGACCGCCAAGCCGTTATTCTGTTCAAGATGTCCGCATGAAATTCCAAAAGCCTCCGGAACTTCCAGAACAAATCAAAAACCTCATGGAAGAAGTCGTGCGGCGAGGTTCCCCGGCTCCCGAAGCCAATGAACGCAGGTGAACCACCAAACTTCACCTGGCCACAAAACAGTCAATCCATAAATCAAGCCAACCACCGCCGTTCGATTCTAGGTTAGAGTTGGAAGAGCGACAAGAACGTCTCGCCGAGAAGCAACGCCAGCTGTTATCCCAATTTCAACAGCTTCAACAAATGACACCGTTACCATGAGACCCACTTTCTCCTTTCTTAGGTGTTTCAGTCATCCATCTCCCTTTGCTCTTATATTTGACATTAACATATTCTCTTTATCATTAATTACTACTACTGACTATGATGCAAGGAAATTCTTGGACTTTGCTTTATTTTCGAATACTTGGAGAATATATGAAGCCAGGAAGTGCCTCACGGTCGTTTTTCATAAGTACCTACATCGATTCCCTGACTAGTGAGCTCTTGCTGGTCATTTGTAACTTCTTCTTACAATGAGTGTCATTTCAGGACAGTGTTGTTGATAAGAAAGAAAATGCACAAAAACAAATAAACGATAATTTATAAACATTTCTACATGAGAAAAGCCTAGCGGGAAAAACAATGTATTAACATAACAAGTAAAAAATCTAAATTCCAAACGGAGTTATGGACTCTGCAGCTAAAACCTATGGACAAACGGATCAGAAGGTTCGAGGAGTACCCTGAACAATTAAGTCGTCAAGATCCTTGAGCGTTCTCTCAAACTCATCGAGTTCCTTTTGGAGTTGCTTCTTCTTGAACACCGAGTAGTAGTTTACACCTGCACAATCACTTTTTTGAAATATTTCAAAAAAAAAAACAATTACTTATTGGCACTAAGCATGGCAAGCAAGTTAGAGCATTTAAAATAAGGTGAGATCCGCCATGATACAATCTGCTACACTCTCTTATTTACCTTAAGGAGTCTAACTTAGGAAGCAGTGCAGGTGTATTTTGATGGTTGGCAGATTTATAGCTGGTGTTAAAAGGTTCTTTCTTGACTGAAAAGTTTCTTGAAAAATCAAAAAGATTTTCGGAAAAAAAAATCATTCAAGAGCTGTGAAGCGTTGATGAGAGAAGGGCTGGGGGGATCTGGCAAGGGTGCGAAGCGAGAAACGAGCAGAGATAGAGACCGTGCATGTTCCATGTGTTGTCACACCTTTTTGAAATTTGGCTTTGAAGTCGAGTAACAGCTGCATTAGATGTACCAGACAGCCACTACGACGCTCCCTCTGGGAAGGATGGTAATCCCACAGGGTTTTCTCTCCCTAAAAAAATGACTGACAGACTAGGGCGGAGGTGATATAGTGGCAAGTGGCTCTATATCACACGCACGGTCAGGGGTTCGAATCCCAGACTGATGTCCGCCAAGGCCAACCAAGCTTTCCATCCTTCAAGGATCGGTGAATTGGTACCAGATTCGCCTGGGAGGATAAAAGCACCGACTTGTACATTGGCTGGCCACTGCAAGTCATTGTAAGGCTACATACGCACTCATTACGCCACTGCGATTCTGAATGAAAGTCGAGTGCGGGGGCGCATTCTTCAGACGGGATTGATTAACGCCGAAACCTTATACTTTTACCCGTTTAAAAAAATGACCCTCAATTTCCGATAAATAATTGCTCTCCGCTGGAATATTTAAACAGGCTCGGATTGGGATTAATTTTTCAGACCTCCAATCACCATTGCGTGCTCTTGGGTACGAAAGTTTTCTGAGAGAAATTGTCAACCAACACACAATAATCCTCCTGGCGAGTCTAGCAGTGTATCTCAATCAAATCATAGCAAGTTTCAGTGCACAACTGAACACATGGGACTTTTCCAAGCTCAAATGAAGCACGATCACCACTACCAAAAAAAAGTGAGGAAATGTCTCAAGAAGTTTGTAATTGTATATGAATCTGTAATTCGAAACTCCTTTATTTCGCAAGGAAGAGGCGCTTGTCCAGCCCTGTTGAAGAAAACTGCAGATTTCAAACGATAATACAACCGTAATCAGATCAAATTGTTCATAATACGCTAAATGAAAGCACGTATAAAAAAGCGCAATGCGAGAAGCCATCAGGGTTGTGTTTGGTGAACCTGAAACTTGGATGGCATCGCGAAAAGTTCTGTCCTACTTCTTGAATTCGATATATTTGCTCTCTATCTGACAACATCTAAGCTACAGGGCCAGTAGAGGCAGACAAGATTAAACCTCTCTCAACAGCAGTCTATTGCTTTGTAGTTCCCCTTTTTGCAGTAGGCAGATCGTTTCGCTCTAGACTTCATGACACACTTTTCTTCTACTGCCTAGGCTGTAATGCGAAGGCTGCGGAGGCCAAAATGAGGGAGGTAAATAACGATTTTGTCCCAAACTATGACACAGCTGTTTCTCAGGTGCTGTTCGATTCGAAGTGGATGGCTACATTCTTGAAACGAAGAAAGGTCTGCACGTCTATCTGAACTCTACCTGAGCGAACTACGGAGTGTATTGAAAACAGAACCTTTCCGACCTATGAATAAAAGATGGAGAAGCTCATGGCTCACAGCTGCGACATTGAAACTGAGTTGAGGGTACTGAAAAAGAAGAAGCTGGGCCTATTTACATCGCACCACCTCAAGCTCGTTGATCGCGATCTTATGTTTGCCTGGCTTTTCTCAATTGGCAAAAAGGAAACAAATGGCTGGTACACATCATCACTTACGACTGAAAGTGAGTCTACTACAACAAATTTCACAGGAAAACAGTGAGCCGGCACGATCGAAACGCCAAAAGGGGTTCTTCCCGCTGTTTACCCCATGAAGGTGATGCAGTAAATCTGGTGGGATGTATATGCGCAAGTAAATGAGCAACTGCTTCAAAGAGGAGTCACTATCTTTGGCAATCCCTACACGCAGCGGCTCTGGAATCTGGAACGAATCTTGACTAGCAAGAAGAATATGTTTGAAAAGTCCAAGTCCAGCGCGGCTAGACAGTACTCCCTCTTCTTTGTGGAGGACCAAACCAGGCGTTGTTTCTACCGACTACTGATTGTTCTGCTATCTAACTCGTTACTTGAAAAAGCTTCAAGTCTCGCTCAAATCCTCAATTGAGTTCATGCGTTACATCTATAAACTGCCCGAACCCTGGCAGGAATTTGCCTACACACAGATGGTGGGTATATTTGGGCAAGAACTTTCCTGCCTAATTACTATTGAAGAAGCATGCGGGAGGCCGGATCAAACATGGGCTACAAACAAAAGTGGTGAGACAAGGAGCACGAATTACAAAGGACATGTGTACACAGCGTAGCAGAACGTCGGGGGTTTGAAGATGCATCGAAACAGGCACTCCCATAGGCATAACTTCGTACTTCGGTTTCGGAACAGCTATATGACGGGGAAGAATAGGCAAAGTCGAGGAATTAAATGAGAATGAAAACGAGACTGATCTATGTAGGTAAAATTGCGTACTAAATAAATTCAGCGCTCGATTTGAAGGCAGACTGATGACCAGAAAGTTGTGGAAATGATGAATTGCACGCCAACGCTTTTCCGCGACTTTTCCATCCCGCTGTAGTCTGCCCTGGAATTGAGTACGAATTTATTCAACATAAGCCTACACCAGGCGGAGTTCTGGACAAGTTGTGACCCGACTTGGAAGGTGCTTGCTGGAAGAATTCTTAGCTCTGTTTAAAAACATTCTGGACTTTGAAATTTAAATGATGAAAGGCTATCAAAGGGAAAGGTGTCAAACGATCCCAGTAGGCCAGGTGGGCGTCAGTTTAGGGGGATCTGTGACTAGAAATTAATAACTATGTTTGAAAACATTACAGAGCGGAAAGAAAAGAATATGAACTGGTGAATGAAGACATGTCAAACGTTATGTATGTCGTGTGGAGCGGAGCTGAAATTAGAAACCCATACCAGTGGTCAAAATGTCGAGGCTCGAAAGGAGGGGTTGGATGAGTTCGAATTATCACAGAAATTCTTCACACTGTTCGGAAACGTTGTAGACTCCAGTAAAGACAGTGAATAAGAATATGAACTGGTGAATGAAGACAGTCAAATGTTATGTATGTTGTGTAGACGAAATTTTCATAGTAGACGAAGCGCGTCTGATTGAATCAAACCATTGAATATGGATGCCTGAATGCCTGGAATCGGTTGGAAGAGATTAGCGACGGAAGAAAGGACAAACGCTTTTTGCTGACAGGACGGGCAGCAAAGCGAACGTAGGTGATAATCAAGAATCTAAATAAACTTCTACGACATTCGGCTTTAAGATGATAGTCAATAAAGACTGTCGGAAGGATAGTGTTAAAAACCTCGTTTTATTTGCCCAACCATGTAACTAGAAGTAATGTAGAGTTCCAAAATTACGAGGCATCTGAGAAGACAGCAGATATCGTGCAAACTATCAAAATGGCATACTTCAGAGAGACTTCTAGGAAAGGAGGTTTACAGATGATTCAGTTCAGATCGGGAAAACGATCAAAAGCGTTGCAATATACGATGTACTTGCAATTGTTTCGATGGAAACTTCAGAAAGAGTGAAAATAAGATTACTGATCAAAACCGTCGATTTCCTTCCAGATACGCATTAGCATACGATAGCCGAGCTACATGGTGAGAGGATCGATAATTGAAGAGCAAATTTGAGAACGACCCACTATAACAGTAATTAGATAGTATAGCAAGAAAGTATAGCTGCTCCAGTTTGTGAAATAGAATGTATTTCGATCGCAGAGAACGGGTTACCGAAATTGACAACGCCTGACAAAGATCTTGGTTTTCCAGATTATAACCCTTTTGTTATACATATACAATGAAACCATGACATTTGGCCACATTTTATAGGACAAGACGGGATCACAGAGAAGGTTGACAAAGTGAGTGATTAGCGCAGGGATAAAGACCCATCAAAATCAATACCGTATGATTGCTATTAGATTACCATTACGCCTCAAAACCAAAGGGATAGTGAACCACGTAATCACTTTGTTCCACTATCAGCTGCTACAGAATTTTTTGACTACCAGTAATCAAAGAATCACGACCAGTGATTTATATACATGAAGATAAGAAGGGCCATGTAAATATAATAAAAATCCTGATTGTATCATCACCAATCGATTAGGAAGTTCATTCATGGCTCAGCTGCAGAAACGCCGGTGCGTCAGTAAAGCCAATACAGGGAAGAATCAAATACTCTGTGGATGAATGTTGTTAAGTCCGGGGGCAACACATGGATATTTCGAGCTATATCCGTATGCACCCCATGTAAAATCTGAAGTGCTTACACTTTGGGAGGATTACCTTTCAGAAATTATAAATGAACCAATAGTTCCCTAAATAGGAATAGAGACAAGCTATTAGTCGTCTACTGTTCCTTTCGTTGCTTCAGGGCGATACCGTAAACATAACCGGTGAAATCAACACAATCAAGAAAAATCCGCCTAATTTGCGAAGTAATAAAAAAAAAGGGACCGAACATTCCAGCTAATACCTAGGAGCCTAATTACTGAATCACGAAATCTGAACATCATGAAACCACAAAAACCTGCGAACCTAGCATGACAATAATGAGATTGGCTCTCTATGTTTAAATACTTGGTTTTGCAATGCGAACTGAAAAGTCGTCACGGGAAGCTACAGTGCTCGAAAATTTTAGAACTTTCGGATATGATGCAGGAAGAGAACATTGACGGTTGATGGCCCAACTGAATTGCGCCCGTAGGCGGCGGGGCTGCGTGGAATTGTTCCCCTAAACCTAAGGTGTTAAATAGGATAGTAGAGGCGGCAGAATGGGAACATTGGTGGTATAAGGCAAGGCTAAACGCCGCCCATGAGTTTGGAGAGTGTGCGAAATAAGTGCATAGTAGAAATGAGCAGCTAAAATGGATCAAGTAGAGGATGGGCCAGGTTCTTCAAAATTGAAAGTCCTATTTAACAGCGTTTCAGACTGTGCATCGTTTCTTCGTAGCCTCGTTCCCGCTAGACGCCAAGTATGTAAACTCTCCAAAGAATTGTGGTGGGAGTGCAGGTAAATGCAGCAATCGACAATGGTCGAAGATTTTCATGAATGTTGACTTGTACCACTCGATTTAGAGCTACTGACCCAATCTGCGAAGACTGTAGCATTCATAATAGAGCGTGTACACATGTTTGGCTGTTTCAGAATTCAACGACGTAACCGACTACCGACCAACTGATCTAACGATCGACGGCAGCACTGGCCACGTGTTGACAACACTGGACATCGATGGATCATGTGGCCCTGCAAGCTGTTCAGCGCTGTCAGGCGTAGCCAGCGCCGTCGTCGATTAGTAAGTCGGTGGAAGGCTTTGAAAGAACTCTTCGAAACCTAATCCCTAATAGGCTGATCGTTCTGGTCATTCAGCGAGCGACTTGATAATACGATCCGACGCCTGCATCGACGTTTAACCATCGCAAAATAACATTCTCACGTAAGAGGCACATTCGGAGACCAAAATGTTATGTTCTCAAAGATATGCCGACGATAATTCTATCGTAGGAAAACCATGACAGTGTGATTCTACAATTCAAGGACGGTGCAACAGGTCTAAGGCAGCTATACGCAATCCTCACAGCCTGACAAAAGCAGAAGTCACGTCTATATACGTGGCAATCATGGTGGCAGAACATTGGCTTGGGCTGATTGTAAAAAAGAACATGTTTCTCAGCTTGGTATCGTACGCAGAGCCACTCGTAGATGGCTTCGAAGAAGTCATTAGAAAAGTGCAGGCTTCGGATATCTGGAGTGATCTGTGAGTCGGCCGTAGCGTTTACCAGGCTGCGAAAGTTTTGACAAATACTGTATGAGTGTAATGGACGTCATTCTCCAGCGGTGTTTCAGGAATCTCAGAGGGCTGTGCAGAGCAAAGATGGGTTTCATAATGCTGTACGGAAGCGACTGCCGGCGCGTAGGCAAGAACAATGAAGGGCAACATCAACAGAAATGAGAAATTCAAGATGGCCTTGCGGTTGGAAGGGAGTGAACCTGATCAGAAACGAAGAAATTAGGACAGAAAGGCAGACAGTAACGCAACCAACCAGCCCAGCTCCTGGTGGGGGAGCAGTGCCTCCGATGGTATGGGCACGTATTGAAAGGAACAACGGATCACCCGATAAGGGAAGCAACGGAATTGGAAGCTCAAAGGAAACGATCACGGGTTGCCTAAAAAAGAGGTGGTGGCACGCGACCAAGAAAAATCTCAATGAAACCCAGCTAAAGGCAGTAGATTTCATTCATCGAATTTTTTAGTAGCACTGTGACACACATTAATGAAATGAAAAAGAGTGTGACCGATAAAGCTAACAAACTAGCCCTCAAAACAGCAAAGTTCATGCAAAAAGTTTACCATCCTCTTCATCATAATTTGATTACAACATGGTGTATGCCTTCAATCAAAAATCTGGAAGAGATGATGAAATAGCGCAATGGAACTGCGCATCAATTGAAGTCAAAAGAAAACGTGTCGCTCACACTACGGTTCTTTGGTACATCCATTTATTACCGCATCGTCCAAGAAATAGGGATATTGTCACTGAAGATGAGCAACCAATATCTTTGATATTCCGACAGCCTCCCACCATATGATGCTTGCTTGCTACTGCTTGCTCGCCCGTAGTATTGTGAATTATTAATCTTCATGTCGATGGTAAAGTCGGTGTGAAAGGGCAAGGTATCAGAGCAAGAGGTAAGTCAGACGAAATATGGGGTGTACAGAGTCGAAAGTTTTTCTACTCAGGTTTTATATCGCATAAGTATCAAAGCTTCGACACAGAAGAATGGGCGAGCACGAGTCCTGCTTAGTCTCGACTTTGAAAATTAATTTGCGATATAATGTCCTACTCAGGCTTTCGCGGGGAACACCGTCCGCACGTCATATCACAATTCTTCACCACAGAGTAGCGGATACTTTTGGAAGGAAATATGTTGTATAAGAACATAAATAGTATCCTAACTAGTGATTGAGAAAAATGAAAGTAAAACGACAAGCACTTCGATCAACAAGAAGAAGGAAATGAAAGGTACAATAAGAAAGATAGCTAGATGATAAGACAATGCGAAACTAAACGTGACAACTAGGAACGGTGTTAGTCGTTGCGTACATGCACCGTAGTGACATTAGCGTTATCTACTTTCGATTCACAATTATGAAGCTCCGTACAGATCAGTGTTGATCATTAGTTGTGGCTCAAATATATTCGTGCCTTATTTGAACAGCTGAACTGAAGAAGGGCTGACGCGCGAAGAGTTGTGAAAAAGAAGAAAAATCTATTTTATTTTCATTTCACGCACAAGGAACCTAAGGCGAAGAATGAGTGACTGTGGGTCCGCAATGAGAAAGATCAATAAGTTGGCATTTGTAGACAAAAATTCTTAGGCTTCGCTGAGAACCTAACCCATTGCGCAAGTGCTGATGGCAGACTATGCTTTTCTCGTTCGAACATTAAGACTGTGAACTAACTGGAATAAGTGATTCACCTCTAAACACCTGCACTCCTCTTTGTTTCGATATTATATTTGAAGACCAGAGATATTTTCGATGAAAGCATCCAAAAAATCTCGTTTTCAGACAATTCAAGAATTCGAATTCAAGTGAAAAGAATCAGAAAAGCAGGAAACAATGTCCCACTCACCTCTAAAAGAAAAATAAATCTTGAAGAGTTCGAAGCCTGCGCCAGATGCGAACCCAATGAGAAACAGACCTTCCCATCGCGAGACCAAAGAAGACATAACATGGGAAAAGCTCATCTGAAAATATTGGCTTTTTGTAAGGGATCACTTCACTCCTCTCTTTGAAGAAGTCATCTCCGCACTGCTACACATTCCAACCACAAATTTTGGTGCTATATAAATTGTGAAACAATGCCTACATACAGTTAGGGAACCAGAGAGACGGACAAACAAACAAACAAACAAACAGACAAGTTTGAATTATGGCACTCCAATTCGATTCCAAAATGGATTATAGTACTACCACAAGAAACCTCAACATTTAGATTTGAAATTGACAGTGAAGTATGACCAGTTTCAGACTATGGACGAGGTGTGCCGCAAATTATGAGCAGTTCTTGCAATTATCGCTTAGCCACAACTATGTTTATGCCACGAAACTAATAGTTACCGCACAAAAGAAAGCAAATCGACGCTGCATTCTAGGCAACACAATATATTCACTTTTAACACCAGGATTTGGTGTTACATGTAAGTATAATGTGGTATATAGCACAGAACGACGTATGTCTTTCGTTAGTTGCAGTAGTCCATTAGAAACGCCCGAGTTTTTGAATTCAACAACATAGCGCGAGGATGCGATGAATTCCTCCATTTCAACCCTCCGAATTCACCTTGGAAATCTAATGTTTCAAATAGGTTTCGCCTTTTTGCTAGACTGTCCGTCTCTCTGGCTATTTGGCTGCATTTATACAGCGTTACATATTTGATAGATACCAATTTCAATTTTTTTGGTGATTGACGGATCATCATTTCAGACGGTACAAGAATGTTAAGAAGGAGTTTGCCATAATGATAACAATTCCCTCAAACAAATCGTACAATAGCGATCAATATCGATTTCTACTAAGCGTTCGGCTATTCGTCACTCACCTTTTTGGAGGAGTTGTCTTGCTGTTATAATAGCCTTCTATCGTAATCAGCAGCCACCTAATGATTGAAAAATAACCAGCTTATAATGGACTTACTGCCTTTAAGGATCACGTCGTAACACCGTCAACCCCGTGTGTGTTTTAACAATTTTACTTGAAAGCGATTCAAGGAAAAGTACTTGGCTATCAACAGCCAAACAAAATTAATAGTTACGGTCAAGAAACAAACTTGGATGAAATTAGCTGTTTTGCAATGCCATCGAAAAAATCGAGACTTACTTTAAATTAACTTTGAAACCAGCGCGATCTGCCTCAATGAGTTCCCGTTCCAAAAGCTCACGTTCCTCTTGTCGAAGCGGCCTCACAAACTTATAGTAAATTCCCGTATTGACGATACAGTACGAAGTACTGAACAGGATAAATCCGAGAATTGAGCGAACGAAAGCTGAAAAGAGCATGACTAAGCAAACACTTGAGTGGCTACACTTTTGTTAAATATATCCAAATAACGCAGACACTAATTATTCGAATAAATGCTACCCATGTAGAATGAAAAAGAAAATGGGTAGGAATCCTTTTTAAGTTCTTGGGTCAATCAAAGATCGTCGTACTAGCCTCGCCCATTCCCACATCGGGTCTGCTCACCGCTCATGATTCCCACTTCCCCTCCCCATTCCAAACCCAATGCCCAAACTGTTCACAATGATAGATTTTTTCCGAATAGAATAGCATTTAAAGAAGAGTTTTCACGTCGGTGTAGGTTATATTTCTTCTACCGATGTCATTCGACCTGAGATAACGAATATAAAAACACTCAACTTCGAAAAGGACAGTATGTCGTTTTCACCACATATGAAAATAGACTCATGAACGACTATGTGTCAAGTGGGAACCATGGCAGGGGTGAACAGTTAAAGAATAAAGTGTTGGGACGTTGATCAATTCCGTCTGAGGGATGCGCCAACGCTTTCGAGTTACTTTCAGAATCGTAGTGGCATATTGAATGTGTTATAGAGAGGTAATAAGACCTGGTAGCAATGAAAAGTCAGNTATGATCGCTAAAGGAGAAAAAATAGAGCAGGAACAAACATGCAGAAACGTTCGCGTAAAGAAGATAAGGGACAGCAACACCGTGCGCTATTCAAAAGAAAAAAGAAGTCGTACGTGAATTCAATTCACTCTTAACCAAGGAGGGAACTTCCTTGACAGTTAAAGCAAGGTGTTACAACTTATGAAAAAGTTATCTAGCTACAACTCCGTTGATCGAAAATATCGGGCATCAACTCCAGTAAAATCTGCTTTCTGAGGAGAAACCTACTTTTATGGATAATATCGAGGCGGCGATTCGTGAGAATGCGTCTGTACAGAGGTCTTCGATCTTCTCTTTTCCTTGCCACCCAGCGCACTGACGACAATAGCATATACTGAAAGAAAACCACTGAATAGTAAACGTTTTTCAATATCAGTCCATATGACAAGTATTTCCCCAGAAAAATAGCAAATCAAAATACTCCTTACAATCTAGAATCAAATCAACTCAAGCGAGAGGGAAGTTCTGCTTTTCTCTAACCACTACCGCATGAAACCTAGAAGCTGATGTTTCTTAATTATGAAAGACTGAACTATCATGTTTTTCATAACACTGCACTGATGATCCAGCCTTGAACGTAAAATAAAATGTGACATTACAAATGCGGACAGTACAGTTCACTTAACGATTCACCGGGTTTGGAGCTGTCATTTTCCTTATCGCTTCACTATTTATCATCTCTTCTTCTGCTTTATATGAGCAAGGCATTCAGCGAGTGAACTAATGTCAAATCTAGGAATAATTAGTTAGATAGGTGGATGGGAATTTCCTCCTTACGACCATTCGTGGCTCATTCATTTTTAATGCCTAGTACAAATGAGCAGGCCACGATTTAAGGTCGAGAGACGTTTTGGTTCTGGTTGTTCAAAGAATGAGGTTCATACTGGCTTCACGTTCAGCCTTCGTAACTGTGCCGTGCTTGCTCCAATGGAAAGCTACAAGTGAAGCCAGTTTTCTGTTGCGATGTGGTGTGAGGCCATCTGCTTACAATTAGACTTCCTCGTACGGCGGGAAATGGTAACTTGCAATTCGATTTCTTTCTTTTTGAATATTGACTGAGTAATCGAAACCTTTCTGTCATTTTCTAAGGGAATGATATTATTAGCCCTTCATCAAGACCGAACACTATACCACTTGTAGTAACGCCGGCAACGGTTTGGTTGCATTCATAGTTCAGAAGTCGACGTAAATGCGTCGTAGTTTTCGTGGGCCACAAGTTCGCTTCCCATATAACACTCCTTCAGTGAAAAGTGTACTTGGGGATGGGTACACAGCAGTGTTTGTATAACAGGGAACTATATCAGTTTTACACGTTAGTCCATGTTATACCACTGACATGCAGTTTTTCAACTAACTAAGCCTTAATAGGAAAAGAGCACCGGGGCGGGCAAGTTTTCAGCTTTTCGCACAAGGGAATCATCTCACCCACCTCGGTGCTCCTACCTGTTGAGGCTTAGTTACAAAACTACGTCCTCTGGCTAAGAACGCATAAAACATCCTCTTTTTCGTCTCTTTCTGCTTTCATACTTCGACGTGCGTGTCGGCACGCAGGTGGAAACGCAGGTACATTCTGCGTTCGGCGTGCGAGCGGCTATGCAACGGCGACGCTATGGCCTCTTTCAGAATTCGACGACCGTCCGCGTGCGTGTCGCGACGGCGGTTCTGGAAGGATGTTGACAGCGTCTGATCGGTATTCGGCGCTGTCAACACCGTTCTAGAGCCGCGCTGGCGGCACGCACGCGACCGCCGTCGCGCGCGCGTTGAACGGAAGGACGGATGAATCGTTGAAGCCTGAAAGAAGCCTGTCCAAGTGTGTGACAGCAGTGGCACGTGATCCATCGGCGTCCATTGTTGTCAACACCTCTCTAGCGCCGCTGCCACATAGCCGCTCGCATGCCGCACGCAAGATTGCACCTGCGTTTCCACCTGGGTGCCGGCACTCACGTCGAAGTATGAAAGCAGCCTTTGATTAGTGCTAATAAAACGCGGATTAATACGTAGCACCGCGTTAGTTTCTTGTTGAACTAACACTGTTATGCGTGCCCTGCCCCTCCCTCGCTTCATTTTCAACCTTCGTTCCTTTTCAATTCGGTGTTTATGGTTATTGTTAATGAATTCTAATTTTTTCGCTAGTGTGAGGGAACCATCACGCTTTCCCTTGATAGACGTTTGGGACACCCCAAATACATTTGAAGGTCCCCAATAAGTCTGCTGCTTTGCTTTTCCTCTTATCACTTCCTTTTACCTGATTCTTCGCAGTATGGCTGAATTATGCTTCTTTCTGTCCTTGCGGAACAGAACAGAGTACCTGGAAACCATCATGACCCAATAAATATTGTGTTGGAGATCCTCTTGTCGGGTTAATTGGTGCGGCCACCCACATACGACGTGGGCATTGGCAAGTCAATCAGGAATCTGAAGGCTGCCTATTTGACTGAAAATGAATCTATTAGTGCCTGCCTGCGTCTCCTTACTGGGGAGCGTCTCTTGTTGTTTAATAGTGTAGTAGGAACTGGCATATTCTAGGGTAAAACGTTGAATGTTGAGCGCGTAGGGTTGAGCGTTACCGGTCCTCTGCTGGCAACACCGTCGTCGATCGATACTGCACGGGTCGGCGATGAACAATGTTTTGATCGAGTTTTTAACGGTTTCATTTTTTTTGAATACAGTTTTTATTTTTTTTTCTTTTACTATTATGGTATGGTGTGGCGATAGTATATCGTTATGAAGAAGCTCTACGCAGCTCTGCTTGGAAAATAGCATGCGCCGAACACGGTCAGGCGGCGCAAGCATTAACGCGGCTGTAACGCTCCGCGCTCGACGCTCATCGCTGTACTCTGGAAGGGCTCTGGTCGTCTAATTTTCGTAATTATACGCCTTCTTACGGAAGGAGGGTCTAGTCTCTGTAGACATAAATCGATGCGAGTTGTGTAGTTTTTGATAGGGCTGCAGTTAATTGGATGTTGAAGTATTGATTGCAGCAGTGAATAGAGCTAATTACCAGTGCGTAGAATAAATTCAAAATAACCGACTCGGATTTGAGTCATAAAGGACGTAGATGGTCCTATGCAAACAACACACTGTCTTGACGATAGGACGCAAACGAGGTGCATCGGTGCTGCAGCAGCTCTGCACATCTCCTACTGCCTCAGTACCTCATTTCCTAATTCCATTATTTTCTACGTGAAAAAAACTCAACGTGCCTTATTCTACTTCATTTTGCTTCTTCTACAAGCAGATCTCGTTTTTCTCAATGACACGATCTGAGTTGCAGTCAAGTACGGTGAAATCTCAACTAACTCGTACCGTAGAACCCTCGCGCGGTTCAAACGCGTCTACCCCGAAATCGCAGAGGGCTGACAGCGCGCTATGTGTGCGGTGTGACCGGGTAACGGAACTTTCCCCCGATTGCGGCATTCTCCCTTGCGGCATGCGGCAAATGTCTCTGCAATTACCGACGCACCCCGCCCCCCGCCAATCGATAGGACGCGAGATTTTTCGTTGGTTGCCTTTCTTCTTTATTGGTTTTGATCGTTTTTTATCTTTCTTTTTCTTGTTTTTTATGTATATTAGACTTGTTTAATTAGAATGACTTCCTATATTAGCGGCGANCAATACCGCATTGGAATTGAAGGGAGCGGTCAGCCGATTCAAGTAATTAAAGGACTCCCTACCTCACAAATTGTGCGCTCCATTCTTCCATCGCAATCCTGCGATACGCGGCGGGTGCGGCGTGCGCGACGGGGAAATGTTCCCGGACCCGGTGTGACCTACATATCGACGATAGTAACGGACGTTCCCTCGAGCAAACGAGAGGAAATTGAGCATACTGCGCTCGTTCATGCTGCGCATTTATGCTCTGTGTTGCATGGGTGGGAACGACGCGACAGCGTGTCATACTCGTTTCAGATTTCTCGGCTTTTTACTAAGAATGGATCACTGCTCCAACCTTGAAAACTCAGTGGAATGTATTGTCTACAGCTCTGCTTGTGATGTGCCCCTTTTCGGTTGCTATCACATTTCTTGTCACTCAACGAACCATTTTATGGACATACTGTTGGCATTAATCAGGTATTTTTTCCAAAAACGCATCCCACGTTTGACGGTGAGCAGTGGAAGAAAGGAGGGGAGTAAAAGGCAGTCATCTGCTCATGTCCCCATCAGGAAATTTTATGTCAGAATGAATTAAATAAACCTACTTTGCTCGTCGCATCTCGAAACATTTGCATGAATTTTATCTGAGCAGACCCTCAGCTCCTGCAAGCCTGCTACGATTTTAGAAGGAATTTGACATTCTTTTTCTAGATTAAAATCGAGTAGTCCATGATCTTCTACTGAAGTCTCCAAGTTCGAACAAGTGCTACGCGTTGATTGTGGTGGGTGCAGGTATTAGAATCGTTAGGCCCAACTCAAATTCATGGAGCCAAAGCTGGAGACCTAATACAATAATCAACTGAGGGCAGGGGTCGTGCTTTCAACTGCTTATGTCGTTGTGGTGATCCGCCTACAGTAATGGGTGCTGCTGCATGTTGATGAGTAACTCGCAGTCCCAATAAGTAAAAAAAA
>UZAF01018216.1:24471-35595 GCA_900617895.1 Haemonchus placei | reverse complement strand
AGAATTGGATGGACGCGGCAAACCGCGCGGCGGAATTCATGGTGATTGAAACGGCTTTGGCGCCTATCATTGTGGCACGGGTTTCAAGTAGATTGGATAAGTAGGGCCAGCTGATGCTACTTATCTATTCCACTTCAAATTTGTGCCCCAATGATAGGCGCCAGATTTGTTTTAATCACCACGAATTTCGCCGCGCAGTTTGCCGTGTCCACCCAGTTCTGGGTGAATGCTCCGTCCCCCGACAGACTTGCTTTCCAAGGTGTTTAAATGATTTTGTTCCCTTATACTGCCTACGGCTCGTTTTCACTGGTCGGTTGTATGTTAGTACAATGTAGTAACGCTGCTTTAGATACGTTCTACGAGAGGGATAGTTCACGATGATCTCGTGGTATCCCTTCTTAATCAGATAGCGGAAGAATTCGTCAATTTCGTGAAAGAAGGCTCCTCAAAAGCAGGGCAAATAGAGATTGGACGAGATTACCATAACAGAAATTTCATTGATGGGGTATTCGTGCGGGATTTTGGTTGTTGCAATTGCACAAAGACTTTCTGATAAGAATAGTCCGTTATCTATATTCTCTCGATTGTACATTAGAACTTCCATAAAATACCTCGATGTTTGTGAGCAACGAAATTCTCATCTCAAAAGTCACTGGGCGGTCCTCGGCAGATTACGGTTGATGAACTCTGAAGTTTTCGGTGGTCTTCTACAAAATGATGGAGGCAAACGTCTTCTTTGTAGCATCAAGGGTGGCTACTAAGCAATCGTACAAATGGCATTAGGGGACTGAAAATTGCACTGGGGCAAGGAGCCGAAATCACAATGCTAAGAGAGCCCAAGTGCCGAATATGATCCTATTCTGTTTGAACCTTGAAACTTTACCTCCTGGTGACATTCTACGGCAACTTATCCTCAGTTATTGTGATGGCATTCAAAGAAATCTTTGAAAAGGCATCTTCATTGCTGAGGATAGATGTATACCTAAGAACAAGGTATACATCTATCCTCAGCTACATTTTGGTGGTCCATCGGTAAGAGGGTCTTCTCAGCGGGGACAAAAGCTCCTACATACCGCCCGATCTTTCGCGACTTGCATCCAATATATGCCGCTTTCTCTGGAATGTTTGGCTCACCGAGTCGGCGGACGTCCTGACGGTCTTGTTTCATTTCTCGGAAGCCACTCTGTGTCTCGTATACTTCTTCTATCGTCGACGAACTATTGAGATGACCGGCCCACTCCCTCCTGACCGGTCCCCGCTTCAATACATGGCACATTCGAAGCACCGCTGTTAGAAGCACCGCTTCAGAACAACGATGTAAACTGAGAACTGCTTGGAATGTAAACATGGTGATACCGTAAACTATATTTCACCTACAGCCCCCAACCCCTATTACCTTGATAACAAGTAAACATCACTTCTCAATCCTGAGTTGTGCCTCACCTACGGCATCCACTTCCCCCTTCCTTTCCCAGCTGTCTTTACAATCGTTTTTTGGGTAAAAAAGCTCATTACCGATGATTGACTACTTGATAGCTTGCTCAATCAAATTGCGCTGCTGCTTTATTTCGAATGCGGCCTAAAACCGGATATACATAGTTGTGAAGAGCCCAGTATGGTGACACGCCCCTGGAATACACACCTTCTAACTACATCAGAGTGGGGGAACCTTAATTAGGGTGCAGTTGTCTAGACAATTTCACAGCGTCGGAGCGTTAAAATAGCTCTCACAACAAGAAATTATTGGCAAACCAGGCGCATAATAATAGCTCTTTTCCGATTCTGGATCCGTTTTCCTTTGTGTTTACAGAAAGCAAATCGAAAAGATAGGGTTATCAACAGCGCTGCAGCTTTCAGGGATCGCACAACGCTAAGACCCACTACAAACTATAGCATTAGCCTAAACTAACATGAACGATAATAGATAAGAGCCCCGAGGAAAGTTAGAAAGAGGAGAGGGTGTGGGAGTTATTCATAGTCGTCAATTGCTTGGAGGAGGTGGGCCAAGTGGGCCGATTTTGGAGCAAGTTCCAGGAGTTGCAAATGACACAGGTTCTATCCCATTTTTCAAGTCTAAAGGATTAAGCCTTGGGGCGTTGATCAATGCCGTCTGGGGGATGCGGCCCGCAATCGACTTCCATTCAGAACCGTTGCGGCGTAATGAATGCGTATGTGACCTATACAATGACTTGCGGTGGCCAGCCGATGNAGTCTGGTACCAACTAGTCTGGCCCCGGAGGGATGGAAGGCTTGGTTGGTCTAGGCGGATATCGATCCGAGATTCGAACCCGTGACCATGCGTGTGTGAAGCGCACTACTTGCCACTACATCAACTCCACCATCAGGCCGTTGGAGCCTACTTCGGTTTCATTTACATTCATATTGTCAGAAAAGGAGCTCTTGTCCAGCAAATTAGTATTTTTTCTGCAATCTCGGAACACTTGTACTTTTACTTGTTTTTTGTTTCATAAAAAAGTAACGACCTCCACAACCTACGTGCTCAATCAAATGTGGAATTTGCTAAGTAGAAAAGTCCATTTAAGGAATTTACTCGGGTCTTTCGGAGGCGTAACCATAGAATCTTCAGATCTTGCGGAACTCCCTTTTTCTTTTCCTTTTCCGAACGCCGTCCAAGGCCTTCCCAGCCAGCTGAGCACCCTTTTTAATGCTTTATCGCCCGTTTTTTTTTCTTTCAGTCATTTTTCCAGCATTCAGAATCTTCGCGTACTCTCTGAAGCAATATTGAGAAAAACTTGAGCTCCAGAATCTCCTAGCTGTTTGTTCAGGAGTTCTAGTAAATCCACGAACCCCAGGATACGTCGAATTCACAGAGGGTTAAAAATTTTACCTACAAAATTTACCAGCTACTTCTCGCACCAATTTATCTAGCCCTCATGAGCCTACAGCCAAAAATGAAAAACGAATAAGCAATTTGTAGAGAGCGAATTTCGACTGTGATACCAATGATCACGATGCGGGAAGAATGTTTGTTCTATTTGCCCGAATAGGAAATGCCCCATCAAAGTGAATGAGCCGAGAAGAATGAAATGAGAAAAGACCTGCTCCATGTGGAGCGTGGTGAGCCTTATCAACTAAGAAGAACCCATTCTGTGGATTCATGGCAAGGGTTTTTATCAAAGGAAGACTAAACGTTTTAGCTAGCATTTTGCTGCTGGGTGTTTTAGTACCAGGACGAAAATAAAGTTAGTTTAATTAATTATATAAGTTATATTGGCGATGATCAGCTTTTATTTGGGAAAGGTGCCAGACCCTATACAAAGTCGTGCTTGCCTTGTTCGAATGCTTGAGCTGTACAACTAGTTTCAAAGAGCAGTCCATCTCCAAGCCAAAATATCCTAACAGAGAGTCAGGTACACTATAATCCTTGTGGGACCCCTTCTGTCCTGAATTCACTACCCCGCTCTTTCCGCCTCTCGATACCAAACCGATAAACAACTTGGAGACTTTGACGGTGAAACACCTGCTGCAATAACGTCCAAGATATTTTCAGTTCTCGATGTATACGTAAATTAATGTTGAAAAGGAAGGAAGTGGTACGAGCAATGTATGGCGTAACATCGGCATCTGCATTTTTTGTCGATTGAATGTTTTTTTGGAGATGGAATCTATTCAAACTCATTTTCAAAGGCAGATCTTCAATTTGGGGTATCTAACATCGTAACATGAATGAGGGGCTTGTGAGTCGTGAAATAATGAACGTCACAGTCGCTAGTTTGAGGCGGTCTTACATTTCGCCGGTCTATTTATGAAGGCCTTTAAGGTGTGGTGCTCTCCTTATATATTTATTCACAGTGTTACTGCTGCGTCTGATAGCCCTCAAAACAGTCGACTGAGGGACATATACAATGTAGCCTCGAGTCTGCTCGAATCGGATTGATACCAGACTACAATTTCGTCTCACTCTCTTGGGAATAGCCTTCTCAGTGACTTGTCGGCACAGTAGGTCTCAGGGTTTTGAGGTAGAAGCAGACAACACATTGGTTCTTGCCGACTTGCTTGGTGATCTGCCATTGCTGGGTCCGGCACCGTGCAGAGCCTGTACAAAAGTTCCAAGTTTTTGGCGTTGATCAATCCCGGATGCGCCCCCCACTCGACTTCCATTTGGAATCTTAGTGGCGTAGTGAATGCGTATGTGACCTATACAAGACTTGCGGTGGCCAGCCGATGCACGAGTCAGTGCTTTTATCCTCCCAGACGAGTCTGGTACCAACTTCACGACCCCGGAGAGATGATAGGCTTGGCTGTTCTAGGCAGATAGCAATCCGGGATTCCAACTCATGACCGTGCGCGTGTGAAGTGCTCCATTTGCCAGTACACCACATCCACCCATCCTTTGGGGCATAGTACAAATTTGAGTCAGCGTACCAAGTAATGTTTCCGGTGAAATGACGGGTGAACGATAGTAATGAAGCGCAGTGATCATTCAAAAATTTTAATCATATACGGTTTCTCAGAACTCCCAGAATGTATTTCTTCCATCTCCTGTCANTAGGCAGATAGCGATCCGGGATTCGAACTAATGACCATGCCCGTGTGAAGTGATCCATTTGCCGCTACACCACATCCACCCATCCTTTGGGGCATAGTACAAATTGGAGTCAGCGTACCAAGTAATGTTTCCGGTGAAATGACGGGTGAACGATAGTAATGAAGCGCAGTGATCATTCAAAAATTTCAATCGTATACGGTTTCTCAGAACTCCCAGAATGTATTTCTTCCATCTCCTGTCACCCACACCTTCCCTCCTTTACCGCTCTATTTTCTCACCAACCACGGAGTTGTTATTATTATCCAGGAACTCAGAATCAAGCTAATTATGGACTCGATGTTACCTCATTTCCCTATCTCATGAAAAAGGAGCTGCACTATCATTATGACTACTAGTCAACACCTACTGTTTACCACTACTGTTTTTAATCTTTCGAAGCCCAGAAAGCACAGACATAAAGGATCCAGAGAGTTTTCTATTTTTCCAATCCAGGCCGGATGTTTCGCTGTTGACAGTACTTTTCTATGTGAATCTATTAAAAAAATACTCAGACACAATTACTGAGTAATCATGGAATATTAATCAGCTGAGATTTCCTGTATGACACATAAACAGCAACATTACTTACGGAAAGTTTTACGTGCACTGAATGTTTACCTTTCAAGCCTTCTGTGGATCTTTACCTGAGTGTGCAGTTCTGGTCAGAAATCTCTATTCTCCTTTTCTTCATCCAACCCCATAGTAAAACTTCCACAAAGGAATGTGGGACCATTCTGCAATGGGAGAACTAAATATCAGGCATGATAACTGGGTGTCTACGCATCCTGGCTCTCATGCCAATGGCATGTTATAGTGCTGATTTTTATATATATTTAGGTTTATATCAGTTGCAACTGTCATTTTTACTTATAACACACGGCTGGAAAAGTAATAGGGAAAGGGAGCCAAGGCTCATTCCATTGCAACTCAGCAGAAGCTCACGTTTTCGTCGATCAAACCTAGGAATGATACCTGGTCAGGCAGGAGTTCGAAATTGCCTTCCTTTAGGAATCGCTTGATAGCTAAAGTTTGGGGAGGTTCGGAAGGTGAAGGTGTTGGTTCCTACTGCATATTTCCCGATACGCATTCGGGATGCCTTCGCTTTCCCTTCGCATTCGGGATCGGCGAGATTGCGGATCCTACAATGCGGAGGAATCGTCCTGAGGCAGATTTTACAGGTTGGCGTAGATGTTTTTGAGCCAAGTTTAAAAGCTGCCGTTTTTAAAAGTAATCATCTCTGCCTACGCCATTTATGCTAAGATGCATAACATTCATTTCCTAAGTGTCTAGACAAGAGCGTAATTTTTGTCGTCAATCTCGACTCTGATTTAGCAGCCGTGCCCTTTGACGCGTCGGTAAAATGATCTTCCTAGAAATTTGAAGTCCATAGATGGCAAATGATTTGTACTCGCTTTTACTTTATAACTTACTCTCTCGCTCGTCACCATGTAAAAAGTCTCACCATCAATTTTGACTCATTTATGGGCTCTCATAGGCCTCATGCTAGTGGGTTTTCTCTTGTCAATTGCTTATGCATTTGGAGATAAGCACTTATTTTGATTGCTCCTTTCATTTAGCAAGGAGGAGCCTTTAGTTCCTATGGGCATTTTTACCCTAGACTTCCTCTACAATGTAGTTGTTCCATAGTGGCCGATAGTATCATAGAAATCCGAGGAACGGCGATGGGTTGAAGGCCTAATCATGCTTGGAGCCGGATCACATGGCTTGAAGTGGGGAACCTAGAGAAGATCCACCAACCTCTGGCAGGCCTCCCAAGTGAACTTACCTGCGGTGAGCTGACAACGATAAAACCAAGCAGCACCACGAGCATCGTTAGCTTCACAAGTCATTGCCTAGGCCAGAAGCTCCTTCAGAAACGGCAACTTTTCCCAATGGTAGATCACCACGTTATGTGTCTTGGAGAACGACAGTTTAAAGTTGAGAGCTCATCATTTATATTCTGGAATTGTCAGGTTGTTCATCAAATATCTTCCCGGATCACCTCTGCCCGTTACCGCCACCGACCTGGCTTTCAGATATACGGAGTTCTTGGACTATCTGCTCCAAAAGGAGTCAGAAAATTGCTTATGTATTTTAAAATGATCCGTATAGCCATACACTGATTGAAAATAACGAAGAAGTGTTCAAGCTTTACCATAGAAATGGTTGTATCTGTAAAATTAGTAGATATCAAGCCAGGCGTCCCTCATAGGGGAAACGCGCTGAAAACAAGTTTCTTCAGCTTCAAAGTGCCTATGCGTCTTTGAAGTTGTCAGCAAGTTTTGATTGGCAGACAAGAACCCAGAGCTGGTTGCTATTCTTGTATGGCTTACTTAGCTTGTCACTACTTTTGAAATGATAGTGATCTTTTTGTCACCATGTGCTACATAACTCAAGTCTAAGCTGTAAGAAGGCACATCCTATCACAGGTGCCGTTTGGTGTATTGGCCAGTGATGCACCATCACACCTGTGATGGTATCCCCATAAGTACGCAAAGAAGCCAACAAAGCTTTTCATCTTTCCTCTGCCTGTAGACTGGTACCAGAATCGGCTGGGAGGGTAAAAACACTAACTTTTACATCGGCTTACCGCCGCAAGTCCTTGTGGGAATCGGATGAGGGACGCGTCAAAGAAACGACACTGATCGATTCCAAAGACTTGATCCTTCATGGGGTGAATGATTCCAAGAATTTGATCCCTTATCCTTTAATCGTATTTACGGCGCTACCGTATGACTTACACGACACCTTCCTTCCAACTCTCGAGGGCCATTCGATCGATCAAGGGCGATTCTAGAATTCCCACGAGTGGCAGCTCCAGATTCTCTTATGGTTGCAGCGCGTGCTATTGTTCGTCATGCTCGTCATGTTCTGTGGAATGGGCTCCCAGAATTTATTTTCCAGTAAGGGTAGACGGAATTTTCAAAAAACATAGCCTAAGCAGATTTCGATCCAGAATGTGCCATGCTAACTCGCTTAGTGAAGCGGACTAGTTCATAATATCATTTACAAAAAGGCCAATATAAAAGACATGACATTGCCCTTTAAGAAACATCCGATAGGGTAAGTCGCTCAATGTCCGGGAGCAAAAAACTACTGTTCTTCAAATCTCTCACTCGATCCATGCATATATGACACCACGTTCTCATAAGGGTTTTGCTACTTTTCTCGCTCAAAAAGGCCTCAAGCTCAACAGACGAGCATTCATAGATGATTTGTTCCACCTGAAAAGTCACTTGACAATACTTCAGTCACTGTTTGTGAGAAACCATGCTTTTAAGACAGTTTTCGAAGACCTCTGCTCATAATTTCCTGGGTTTTCCATATGAACTACGATTGGTTGAGGCAGTATCAGGACATTCCTATCATGCAGAATGCTTCGGGATCAAAACCCTTATCGACAGGGCTCCAGTTTAAAGAACCTCCCATGTTCCTGGCTTGTCAGTTCTGCTGCTATGGCAGAGTCCTGGCTATCATATAGGATAGCTCTAGCAAATTTCTTGTCCCAGCTACATAAAAGTACTCACAATGTGCTTTTCTCGTGCCTCGAATATTTCTTGTAGATAATTTACTTTTCAAATACTATGCTCTGACGTGAACTGGCTTAGGTCAACCCGAGCTACTGGAAAAACTTACCTTGTTGTCACTTCCTCAGCAGTAAGTGGAATCTTGGATCTTTCATGTGAACAGTCCTGACGACGATGACGGTATTCTTAACTGCTCGGTGACTCCTTAAACAAGCCAAAGAACGTCGCTCCATTTCCTACAACCTGTCAGGCGCATGGTCAACTCTCATTCCTCTCTAGGTTGAGTTTTGTAAGTTACTGGGACAAGAACTACATGAACCGATTTGTTCCAAAGATGACGAATCTGGTTTGGTAATAACCAATTAGATTTATCTAGATAACGATTTTCTATTTAGATTTTAGAATTTCGATTAGATTTCAATCAATCAAGATTTACAAGACTTGATAATGATGTTACCTGGAAGAAGTCTGATTACCTTTCTAAGGATGTAGATGCTTCCAGTGTTCGAGAAAAAAAGTCGGACTCTTCAGTTATCCATCGCTTACGCACAACCCGAGGTTCAAATAAGGGGCCAATAGCTGCCCAACTATGTCTTTCGTCCTCTCGAGACCAAACAATTGATACAAGACTTTCCTGAGAAGATAGAAGCACTGACTCGTGAATCGGTTGAATTCGTGTGTCTTGCTAATAAAACCGCCTTAGCTTCTGAGTAACTGTTTCCATTTGACCGTGTCCCTATGTGCGGAAACATTAAAGGCACAGTTCATCATAAAATTGTTCTCTAAGATTCCCACACGGGATGAATTTCAAGCCTCCGCTTATACCATATCTGGCGCTATTAGGTCGGAAAACGGCCTAGTTAGGGAGTTATAAAGGCTCGAAAATTGGCCCGTGGGTAACCTCGGACGAGTTCCACCGGCATTGTATAGGCTGCACCGATCACAAGGGGACCCATGTAGGAAGTTCAAGCAACTTGTCATGACCAATAGCGACAATGAGAAACAGTTCTTTACAGTTCTGGCTTGATGTATTCAGCTCTCTGTGCAATTGCAACAACTGAAATCTCGTCCGAATGCCCCTTCCATGTTACTTCCGCCATGGCAATCTCGTCCAACCTCTATTTTCCCTGCGTTTGAGTAGCCATATTTTTCTCGAAATCGGCGAATTTTCTCGCTTTCTTCACCACCGATGAACTATTCCCAATCTATACTTCCGCTTTTCGAATTAAAACGGGTACCTCAAAATGCCTTTAAGCCTTTCGAGGTCGTCTTTGAGCTTTTCTGCCTTTCCTATTGATCTTGTAAACTTGAAGTCTGAGGAAGGCATTATATGCCGAAAGCTAACCAATAAAGTGGAGTATCAAGAGCTTCGAAAATACACATGAAAAACGAGTTGGAATGAAGCTCAGAGATAGCAGCATTTTGAAAGATCTTGTTTATGCTTCTAGTCTCACACTGGGAGTACGTTTCTTGGAATTTCAAACGACATTTTTTGTATGCCCCCAGGGAGAACTTCTGCAACATCATCTGTAATGGGCATATCTGAGCATCAAGACAAAAAAGCGAGCCATTGAGTCTATCACTTCGTTGGTTGTCTCAAAAATGAAAGAACACAAACGGGAATGAAAGGACAAAGTCTTTTAGCTCAATCTTCGAGGTGTGCCCCGTACCCAAATCCCATTGAAATTCAAGACAGTGTTATGAATGGGTAGCCGGATAAACTATACTTCCAAGGGACTTCAGGCTTGGAGTGTGGCACAGAGTTGAGTTACCTACGCCATGGGCCTACTATCAGAGGAAAGGAATCGCTAAGATAACCAAAGCCCAGCATGACTGAATGAGGGGATGAATCATTTGATCTTTCTTACTGAATACTACCTCTATGATTCTGAGTAAAACGTTTGGTAGCGACTGAGCTTGCAAATGAGATGCTTCCACAGTTTTATGGGAAAGGTACTGTCTTCATCTATCGCTGATGACAGGCAGAGGCTGTAGAGAAATTAGGCGTTTGGTGCTTCTTTTAAGCCCCTTTCTTAACACTTCTTCGAAACTGCACCCAACCTGGAAGACCGCTTCATCCTATACAGTAATGGGCCGCCGTCGTCACCATACCCACAGTATTGCTGTATCCAGTACCAAGTGGATGAGATTCTAGGAAGGCGATCTTTTAAGCATTTGAACGCATTCAGAAATTTTTTTAATGTCAGGTTAGTAGATTGATTTACTTATTTTAATGGAGTCACTAGGATACCTGAATTCTCTCTAAAGTGAAAATAAAAATTCTGAAGAAATCTGCTGGGATGCAAAGGCAGTTATCATAATCTGTAAAGCTTCGTAACTAGGAATGGCCTATAAGAGCACCTTACCTTGGAGTTCCTTAGCTCCTCCTATAGGCCATTTTATAATTTCAACGGTCGAAAACAGTATATTGGGAAATGGAGCACACATTCCATAGATCTTTTCTCAGACCGATATCCACTCAAGCCAAACCAAGTTTTCCTCAGATTTGTTCACTGGGTGACACTGCAAGCTTGTATAGGTCACATACTTCTCCAAAACGTTTTTACGATTCTGAGTAGAAGTTCAGATGTGGCCATTGGGAGACGTGAGTCATTTCGGATTACGACCACGCCCATTTGGACAAGGCCGTGCTTCTAATTGGGCGTGGGTGCGCCTTTAAATAGGAACCATTAATTCCCAAAAAAACTTCTGATCTTTTTTTATTGGTTGCTAATGGGCGTATTTACGAATTAATGATGCTCTTTCTTTTTTTATCTTGCTCCTCATCCCAATTCTCTCTACCCTTTGAGGTCATTTGACTAGTACTAACTAGTAATGGGAATTGTTCACTTTTGAATTAACTCAGAAATAGAAATTTGGGAGAGACTCCTTTTTTTCCGATCTTGGCCCAGACAGCTAAATTGGGATGTTTACAAGAACTTTCTGCGAATATGATGGGTACCTATTACGATCGACATTCCGGCTCCCTTGGGTGCTTTGGATAAGTCTGCTGTCACAAAACTTCTTTAGCACTTTTAAGTACTCTTC
>UZAF01018216.1:0-18062 GCA_900617895.1 Haemonchus placei | reverse complement strand
TAATAATAATAATAATAATAATAATAATAATAATAGTAATAATAATAATAATGCTAATAATAATAATAATGCTAATAATAATAATAATGCTAATAATAATAATAATAATAATGCTAATAATAATAATGCTAATAATAATAATAATAATAATAATAATAATAATAATAATAATAATAATAATAATAATAATAATAATAATAGTAATAATAATAATAATAATAATAATAATAATAATAATAATAATAATAATAATAATAATAATAATAATAATAATAATAATAATAATAATAATAATAATAATAATAAGTTTCAGCCGAATATGCTCGATGCTTTCCATAAATTATGCTGGATTGAGAGACAAGGCCCATCAGCGTAAACAACTCGTCCCAAGAAGATTTTCCTCCTCAAATTAGATTGATTAGATTCTATTAATGGTGTGGTTGTAGCCTTCGGCCATGTTTTTGAGGTTACCATGATATTTTTTTAAACAGTGTTCTTCGCCTAGTTTACGATACAAAAATAACACAATGTTGCTGAACTATCTGCAGAATCTCGTCGTAGAGCCTTTTTCGCTTCCATTCCCAGATTACTAGGTCCGATATCCTTCGTCACTTTAACTACCGATCCTTCCTGCATTTATTCACTTACTGGTAATCTGTTTTCCCATATCTTTTTGATTCTGTTTTACTAATCCGCCTTCCAAAGTTTGAACTGGCCTTTATATTTAAGTCATTTAATGGTGTCAGAACTAGGAAGGGAGATAAGCAGAATAAGCCGGGCTCGTAGAATTCCAAATGGAGCCTGCGAACGCTGGAGGGCTTTCTCGGTTGCACTGAAATTTTGTGGATGGCCTTTTTCTGGTAGAAACGAGAGCTAAATAGCTGTTAGCAGGTTTTGTAATAATTTATTTTGAGTAGGTGTAAAGCGTAGTCGTGAAGTCCAGTCTACTTGCATAGTCTTGCGGAGCTAAGGGAGAGCGTCGAACAGATTTCAGTTCTTCCATTCCGGGAATTCTCACGAAAGAAAGGCTCACCTTCTTCCACTGTTCTGCCGAAAAGTCCGCCATAGTGGACCCGCGTTGTTCGATCGACGTTCCAAACAAAAAGGCCCTCGTCAAGCAGTTGAAGGTCCCAGTCGAGGGCCAAAACGTATTAGACCCAGTGCGATATCTTCCAAACACTCAGGACTGAGGAACCCATCAGTAGAATAACCAAATTCGTACGGTTCCATTAGGGTTGCTGTCCTACTGGGAAACGCTGTGGACGAATGGTGTGCTACTGGTAGCCGTAGAATACCGCAGTGATCTGAAAGTCCACAAAATGGATTTAGTGGCAAGGGGTAACTTGCAATGGCTTTCATTTCGGTTGATAGCACCAGAATCAGTGCTTATAGCATATTCAGCGCTCCCAGACCTTCATTGTACCAATTCCGTTCTGTACTTGGATAGTATCTGATTACTTGATGGTAAAAGTATGTAGATAGAAAACGTCAGCAGCAGCGTGGATAACATCACTGGGAAGCAATACGTCCGATAAGTTGCACTTTAACTTGATCGCTAGAATTTTGGTCCGTCACAGCCAGGTCGATCGAATTTCCTCTCCTTATTCCAGTCCTCGTCATTGTGTGTTTCGGGGCAAAAAAAAAGCAAAGAGCAATGCTGGCACATCAAATGCATTCAAGCAGGAAGCCCGTGAAAACTAATTTTCAGGAAAAGCTCTGTTTGATCAAAAGTCATAGAAAACTACAATATTTTGCTTCGATCAAATTGACATTAGGGCTTTGTAGGCAATCTACGACCTCAAAAGCTAGTAATTGTAGCAGCGCTCCATCCGCTTAAGCAGAGCTATCACCTGATAGACTTGAATTTCATATCAGAGGTATTTGATTCCAGAATTCTGGCACGGAAATGATGGTATGCCAGTTGAGTATGTGCTTGAAAGTACTGGTCGTATGGAGGGTGATACTTCTTGTGCTTTTCCTATGATTTGAATTTAATGTGATTTTGCAAATTTTCTTTGTAAAATCTGCTGCACGCCCGTGTGGTGCTAGAAGAAAGCAGAAAAAGCGGAAAACTCTGTAATGATGAGGTGGGAGGTTGGTATAGGGGGGTATAGGGGGTTGGAAGCAAGTTCTCTTCTTCTTCTTCTTCGTCTCTTTAGCATTAATCTCACGTCGTCGCAGAATCCGCCATTCTTGTCAGCCAGCTACTCCAATTTTTTCTATCAGCGGCAACTTCTGCCGTCATCTTAGCTTTGGCATGGTCATTTTTGACTACATCCCGTCATCTGTTCTTTGAGGCTCTTTGTGGTAGCTCACCATGAGCATTGAACTCCATTGCCTCCCTTACCGGATGGCCCTTTGGTCTTGTATGGCGCCTTCTGCCATCAGGCAAGGGCAAGCTCAGATGTATGAACCACAGGCTGTAGCCAAGATAAGCCTGAGTTGTGACCTTTGGCGAAGTCTCATAGAGGATGAGCTGCGGTCTATTGCAGCACATGCTTGGGCCACTAAAACTTGGGCACTTTGTTACTGCGCGGATTCCCACTGTCGGAGGCAGGCGCGGCAGTGCTCTTTTGGAATTTACCTTAATCATTCATACTGGAAATTTGAGTCTTACTCTCACGCTGCGTGCTCCAACAAGTGTCGAGTCTGGCGGCAATCGGGTAAATAATTCCGCCTGAAGCTTCACCTTCTTGAACTTCATGCGCAACCCATTCCCTTTTTCTTGAGAACCAATAAGGGAATATGTTCTCCAGATCCTGAGGAGCACCTCCTACCTTAATTAACCTCTTCTTTAGGCAGATCGTAACCCTTACTCCTGTTTGCTGGAAACTGGACTCGGAAAGTACTCAAGTGCTTTTTCATGTCGTAGCAGTTTCAGAAGTTTCAACCATTTGAGCAACAACGGAAATGGAAAAAAGGTGGTGTTCTGAAAAAGCCAGATTTGGGGAACAAGCACTATAGGTAGGTATGATGCGGTAACCAAACTNTCCAGCTTACCCTTGAAGGTTTTTGAAATGTGCGTCTAGAGGTAGTTGTACTGAAATTAGACTTTCAGCTGATGCAGGGGGACATTTCAAAATGTACGGATTCCCAATGGCTCAGTAGTGTAGTCTCCTGTAGTTGCTACACATCCTTCGACGTGCAGCTTTTCTAGCATGTATGTACGATCGGGTGGTTTTCTGCTCACGCCAGTGTAAGGCACCCCAGCGAATATTTGAGTAGGAAATCCCTTTTTTCTCAATCACCCAGGTGCTCAAGCCACACGTGGATCCGCTTGAACATCGGAAGAGGAAAAGCTTATCAACGTGTATGCCTACCCGCAATGGTATACCCATTCACTTATGACATACCCATCTATTGAGTTTTTCTTGGCTCGTACATCCGGCTAGGTTGTATTCCTTGTAAAACTCTTCCAGAGTTCTAACGATATTTTTGGTTCCTCGTTAGAGAGAATAAAAAGAGTATGGGAGAATGTATTGGTGTCCGTTGAAAATTGTACGGCATGTCCGGAGGAAAGAAACTATTTTGGTGTTTGTTAGGTAGATTTTTTACGAAACATATCTATTCAGGAGAGAGTTCTGTGGTGCTGCAAAGCAGAGCTTTGTTTTCATCTCCTTTCTGACCTTCCACATCCGTTTTTTAATCAAAAGCTATAATTGGACTCCACCCATGCAAACAAGTCTGAGTGAGGCTGAAGAAAACCAGTGACCGAACAAAAACCAAGCTTTCTCCAGTCGTAATCCACCTGCGTATGAATTTGTAGGTCTACCTCTAAACCTCTTATTTCATTGTGATCAACGTCCTTTGGAAGATGCATGGCCTAGGCTTTGAAAGTGAATTCAATCAAACTTCATAAGTTTATCGAACCCAGAGATGGTCAAATCTGACCTTTTAGCACTTCAAACTCTAACCCTATTGCCTACATTCTATTGCCCATAGTCCAAGAGAAGGCCACTTCTGAACCCTTTGCACTGCCCTGCTCTCCACCTCATTCTATTATGGTCCTTTTACACTTTGCTATTTCCCTCGTAGGCCAACGTTTGCGACGCGATTCACTTAGCATTTCAAAAATGTTTTCCTGCTGAATTTGGGATCGACCTCCAATCTTCCTCTTTACGGAACATCTGCATTTTTGTTGATTTGTTTGAAGAAATGTTATTAAGCCAAATACAATCCATGTGGGACATTAATAAAACGTCTGACGTATCCGTCAGATTGCCATTTTCGAAAGCCCTTCAATACTACAACCACAAAAGCTTAGCGAATCAACTATTCTTTACATACTCATTGAAAACTGATCACTAGCTGTATGGAACCAAGTGGGCATTCAATGGTACATTCTGATCGAAACGCTAGGTAGTCCATGAATGTTCCTTGCAACCACCTTGATTGATAGAGGTGGTGAAATGGAAAGTGGCGCACTATGACACACGCATGGGCACGGGTCCGACTACCGGACCGATATTCGCCTGGGCCAACCGGGACTCTCACCTCTCCGGGGTCGGCTAATAGGTATCAGGCTCGTCAGGGAGGATAAAAGCATTAACTTATACATCGGCTGGCTACTGCTAGTCATGATATAGACCACATACGCATCCAATATCCCACTACGATGCTAAACGGAAGTGGAATGCGGAGGAAGGGAAAAAGGGGGAGGGCGACCTGAATTGAGGTAGTCGATGCTGAGAGACTTCATCCTATATGCTTCCACCTCTACTTCTGCGTTCATTGGAATTAAACGAAACATTTCTAGACGTTGAGCAGCATGTGCATATCACCAACATTTTGCGCTGCTCCCCTGCTTCCGTACTTCGTCTAGAAATAGCTTAATAAGGATGATATTTAGATAATCTTAAGTTTGTCCGAAATGTAAACAAAGGCTGAAGTGTGATCTAAGCTTATAACAAAAGAGATTAACATTCTCAAATAACATTCTGGATAGCTTCACCTTATCCTTGTCTTTCAAATCAAACAAAAGCTGCTACTGTAGAAAATCCGCTTGAGACATTTGAACGTGTACTAGCTGATATTTTGAAAAAGGTCCATTTCTAGCTGATCTTGGTTTCTACCATCGTAAACTACCCTATCGACGACGTTGGGCCCCGAGATGCTTTTACATATAGGGTCGGTGGTGGTGGAGGAAGGCCAATTCCATGGACCGTTTCGCAATCCACTCAGTCGGTCTAGCATTTGTGACAATTCTTTTCAGATCGACGTTCGAGATCAGTACCTTCTCAGAATCTCGTCATGTCATTTACGATGTCCTACATGACTCCGTTATGAGGGCTCTGTTTTAGGAGTTTAGACCCCAAAAGAGCATAAACTTCCGTTCAACCCTGAATGAAGGCTGCATTGAGAATCTCCTCCTGGAGTTCACTACTGTTCGTTTCGTTCTCTTCTTTCTTGTTAGGCAATTATGCAGGTCAACTTTCATTTCTCTTCAACCCTGAATTATCACTAATTAAGGAGATGGGAACACAAATTAGACAGGCATACAATGAAGAATTGAAGGGAGTTTACTATGCTGCTGAGAAGCAGTTGTCGGTAGGCCTACACCTCTGGACTTCTAACTGAATTGTACTCACATATTGATTGTAATTAGATTTTTTTACTAATGTTGAAACTAATCGCTGAGATTCTACGTTGAAGAAGGTCCACCATCTGTGAGTGTTACCACTGCTATTTTCTACATTGACCAGGAGCTACTCGGGTACTTTTTAGATCATTTTGTATAAACGAGCTTGTGAAGATGTCTGAATTGAATTGAACAACAGCGATCATGCCACGATTGAGTTTGAAATAAGTGTTTCAACCTCGGACTCCGGCTAGTGCGTATTGAGAGACTTCGAAGCGGCTGACTATGAGGTTGTTGGCGATTATTTTTCCGGAATTGATTGGACTGAATCTTTTGCATCCGATAAATCTGCCAATAGAAAGTGCGAAATGTTCATTTCTATCCTGTCTTATGTCATTGATAGGTTTGTTCCTTATCGCAAACGCAAACGTGGTCGGTTACATCTACCATTATTGCAATGTATTATTCTAATCTTGAGCGGAGGCCGTTGCATCAAGGAAAAGATTCATATTGTACAGGTACTTAAATGGTACGATGATTTACTTCTTGCAGTTGATGACATGGAAAAGGTCAAGATGTTCGCGAATAACCTCTAAAGAAAAATATGTCACACCAGATCAGTGCCTACACAGTGCTTTCGAGAATCTTACATCATGTTGTCCTAGAATGGAGTAATGAGTATGATTTCATCGGGATGAAATATATGAGGTTCTTAACCATTGACGAAGTCTAACTCTCTCACCCCGGATTTCATTCCCTTCCATCTCATGAAAATTATCCTTGCATACATTCTATACAGTAGCGCACAGAAGTATTCAGCGAAATGCTTCTTCAGCTGTAACGTTCAGTCATAACTCCTGTCCTACAGGATCTAATCAAGCGAAATTTCCATATATGTAGCATCGATGTAGTGTGAATATTTAGTCTACAAACGCCTTCCCCTTGGTTATGTGGATATGGCTGCTTTGCAGTCAAATAGCGTAGTATGGTGTGAAATATTCTTCAGTTAACATATCAAAATTTCATGCGACTTGCTCCGCCGAGAAAAAAGTTACGGCAACTTTAAGTTGGCCGAGTACTTTTGAGCGCTACAGTATTTCTTTGAACGACTTTTTGGCCAGTCTTTCATGAGGACTGATGCCCCGCAGCGTTGGAGACATTCTTCGGTCGTTCCGTTCCCCAAAAGGTTCCTCTCAGTCATTGTGAAAATTGTCGCCTATTAACACCACATCTGTTTTTGCCAGTTTTGAGAATACTATGAAACACAGGTTTGCTGCCAATCTGAAGCATTGCAACATCATTTCTTTGATTCAGATGGTTTTTGTAGGGGCAGTCTGTTGAGACTGCTCTGCTCAAATCCCTCAGTGACTGCACTAAAGCTCTAGATGAGAATAAAGAAATTCACGTCTTGTATTTCGATTTTCCAAGCCTTTGACAGAGTGCCTAAAGATTTCCTAGTCAAAATGCGGTTAAATGTCCTCCAACCTACAGTTACAAACTGGACTAGCTCCTTTTTGCATAATCTAGTTATCAGGTGCGCGAGGACAAAGCTTATTTAAGTTATTTATGGTCACAAGTAGAATACCCCAGGATGGATGGGATTAGTGCCACCAAACATTCATCCTAGAAGTGGAGTTTGCCGCTTTCTGGTGACAAAACCTCGGTCTTTTTCACTGCGAGGTGCAAAGTCAATATGAAGTGGGAACTGGGCTAGAAGGAATTGGAAGTTGTTACTGATGAACGTGACCTTGGCTTTGGATTGAACAATATACTTTCTTTTTGAAGCATTATGAAGATATTGTGTTCAGGGCCATGTTTAGAATTTACAATCTTTTCTGAGCCATTCGCTCCGCGAACATGCGAAAAAGTTTGTATGTCATGCCCATGTCAGGGCAACAGTCTTCTCCCCTTCAAGAAAAAGGATATTCGTCTTTCAGGGGGTGTTTGTAACAGCTTTACCCTTAAATTATGTAGCTATACGGTGTTCTGATTTGAACTATGAGATTATTCCTAATAGGTACAAAATCGTCTGTCAAGTCTATCATTTCAAAGCAAGGTTAACGACATTGTTATGGCCTCCAAAATTACTGAGCGAGAAAGTTGAGCTTGACGCCAGTAGCTTCTTTACTAAGGTCACAATTAGAACGAAAGGCAGTGTGCTCAGAATCACGATTCCGGTAGTGAGAACTCAGGTACACTGCAATAACTTTATCAGAATTATATCCTTAACCAAAATTTGCACTCTTCTCTGCATTCACTCTAGAATTTCGCCAAAAAATTCTTAAAGAAGACTCTTGCACACCTTCAAGGTGACTACTGTCAATGCCATGATTTTAATTGTTTATTTTCCTACGTTCCTTTATTCCATTTCTCTTACGACACCTACGGGAGTTCGCACATATGGTTGCTTTATTTGTTATAGATTGTTACTCACTTGGACTTATTGTCTACGTCAGTGGATGAAAAGAAATAACATTATTTTCTATACGATGGAAAAAATGCGGTCATTCTTATGAATGACAGATTTCCTTGCAGTGTTTTTTCTCCAACCATTACGTGGGAGACAATACCTACAATAGTTAGAAGGAAATGAGATATCGTTATGTTTGATAAGTTTGATCGTTTTTCAACCCATTTGCAGCCAGCCAAGCCACACGTCTCAAGTACTTTCCACCTAATAATCATATGAAAAAATTGCCTTTTATGACACACATCATTTTCGCCGCCCATCAAATCTACTCGGAAATCAGTTTAATTTGATACTAGTAATGTAGTTCACCGGTCTTATTTGACTGGCTATTCTGCTATTCTGCTATTCTGCTAATTTTTTAATTTACATATTATTATTTTATTTATCATTAAACATTCTCGGTACTTATCAACCTCATTCTATATAGTTCAAAGATAAGTCCTTCACAAAAGCTCAGGATTGAAAACATGGTCTGGGATACGCCCTGCACTTGACTTCAATATCGTGGTGGCAAACTGACTACTTACATATGTGTCCTATACAATGCCTTGCGTGGCCAGCTGATGTACGAGCCAGTGATTTTGTCCTCACATACAAGTCTGGTACCTATTTACCGACCCCGGTGGAATGGAACGGCTCGATTGTTTCAATGCATAGCCGTTGTTCTCCGCCACTTCCTCGTTGAACCGATCCAAGGTAATCTGCTCAATTTATTTTAGCGATAGACACTTTCACTTGTAACGCCCTTGAAGAGGCGAGAAGCTGAAGGTCAAAGTAACATTACAGGACGATTTTTTTTNTTTTTTTTATTAAATTTGAACTCATAATGAACAAGATTCTCGTGGATCTTTTTGCTGCTGGAGAGCTCTTCTGAAAAATGCCATAACTGCTAACTGCTGACTGGCATGGTCAGCATAATGTGAGGGTGATGTTTTGACGACAATTTCCATTCAGCTTAACGCTATTTGGCAGAATGACTTTTCTCCACCACAGAATTGTCATGCGATTGTTAGTAATGAAATAAGCTCCTCCTTCCGTGATAATAGCTTTACCATAGTAGAGCATTGCCAGTTCGAGATTGAAAAAACCCTACCTGGGCTTCCAAAATTTTTGTCAGTTACCTGTCCGCAATTACTTATACTTCTCCTGTGTTCAGATCGCTCTGGAGGCAGTTGAATCGGTTTTGCATAATCGACCGGCCGCACGCGGCAATCGCGGACGAGTTGCCTCGTTATTGCAGTTCTAGCGTTTTTCGTACTGCTCTATCGATATGCGATTATTATTTCTGGCATGATTCTACTGTTATTTCTTTTGTCAGTGGATTCCTTATTCGCCAGGATGATTCTGCTACATTTCTCCGCGCGCGACGTCGCCCTCGCCGCGAGGCGATCATTCCGATTCAACTGCACCGTTACATTACCGTTTCCATAACACTATCATTACGCATTGTCCCGAGGTTGAGTACCTGTGCCAATGTTGACCTGGCGAAACATTGTGACCGCCTTTTACTACGAAGGCCCGAGGCCTTCATCATTGTGTACGAGAGTTCGCGTGGAAATCAAATTTATCGCAATTCCTGAAGTCTGAAGAATTTCTGACAACGCAAGCAGGTGGTCAGGACCAGAAGTTGTTAGGTTCATCTTGTTCTCCTCACACGCGTGTGGGGAGTTCGACGAGGAACAAGGATTTTTTTCGTATTCTCTCCAATTTGGAGTCCACTTAAAATGATGGCATGGCTTTTTGATGATATCAGTAACTTCCACTCATTTCATAGTCGATTTCCTTTCTGAAATCGCAGCTTAACGAAAACTCATTGGATTTCTTAGTCATTTTTAAGTGGTGAGAGCTTGTGCTATCTACCAACTGAGGAATTTTTCAACCATCGTGGTATAGGAATCCCAAGGCCAAGAAGCTGAAAGTTAGCTGCTGATACCCACCATTCCCTATCCCAGTCCTTCCTAGCTGACGATAGCTGAGGACCTTTATTATACTCATTTACGTCATTTGCTGAAATCAGTACCTCCAAAGAACATACTTTTTGCTATTTCTAGATGTTCTCGGTATACGAGTAAATAATCCTATTTAAGGTATTTTGCTCATGTAATTACGTTAATGAGAAGATAGTATTAAAAAGTGCAGCTGTTCTGATAATCAAAGCAGCGATCTATGCTCCTTGAGGCAATCTAGGCAATCCAGGTCTCCATTCCCTCAGAGTCGGTAGGTTGGGATCAGGTTCTCCTAGGAGGATTTTCTAATCCTCCCCCGTAATATTCGATGTCGTGCCGAGATCCAATGCGTCCCCGAATTGGGCTTATTGGCGTCAAAAATTTTATTATTCCCATTTATTGAGGTTCTTCGCAGGATGCTCGCAGGATGGGACATTTTTTAGAGGCTGAATGTTTTGCCTCAGTATCTTCTGCGTGCACGCAAGGCAGTTTCTATACTGACTATACATCATGGGCGACTTCTAAGAATATTAATTAGTCCTTCCTACTTCTTCATTGCGTGCCCATCAGACTCGATAATCAGCCATCTATACTTCGGTCTATTTGATTGATTCCACCTCGGCTACGGCTAGGTGACTGCTGAACTCTTTTTCGTCTATCTAATTAATACTGAAATTGCCTAGAATGATAGAAAAGCAAAAAGTCGAAGCACCAGCAGCAAATACCAAAGCCCCTGAGCCCCTGTCACCGCATGCCACCTTACCTCACTGAAGAATCCCTTTGGAAGAAAAGGGCTATTTGAGAATATCAGAGTAAACAATAGTTGGGCCTACCAATAGGCTTGAGAATGCAAGAACTCGTATACAACAATATACACGGTACCTCATGCTAATCTGATAGGTAAGGGGGGGGGGAGGAGGGGGTAGTGTAGTGGCAAAAGGTTATTTATCTCATACACATGCTCCTGGTTTGTATCCCAGAAGGTCAACCTTCTACTCCAGCGGATTCAGCTGATGAGTGGCAGACTTGCCTAGGAGAACAGAAGCACAACGGAGAATGTCTACTTGCCACTGCTACTCATTACATAGGTCACCGTGCTCATTCTGAATGGAAGACGAGTGAGGAGACCCACCTGAAAAAAGTGGGGCTGATTACCAGCGAAAGTCCTACTCCCCATTTTTGAATCTACTGGGTGGCCGTTGATCTTGCTAATCTTATTTGTTTATTGTTTACGCTTTGTTCGAGAAGGAGGTAGAGCAGCTCTCGATCGTGACTTCTTGAGCTCTGAGTTTCCACATTATCACGAGTGGAAGAGGATCTGGGATACATTTCTCTAGAGAAAGTCTAATTTAGTACTCCGATATACGTCTATCCAAATGAGAATGAATAGTACAAGAATATAGCAATTAATAGTTACTTTTTATAGGTGCCGTAGTGCAACAACTAATGAGCCCTTCTTAGAATTGCTTATTCAAACAACAAATATAACTAGCTGCATTTGCTTATAAGACATTTCTGAATCGACTGCAGTATAGTTAATTGTTTACCCTCGCTCTTGGAAACGCCCACTTATCATCCTTCTTTTGATGATGGCAAAGTTCTACATCCTTCATAGGTGGCCGCTCCTAAAAATGAAATGCATTTCTATTGAGCTCATCCCATCACATCTCGATATAATCAGTAACAAACATCATCTCATGTTGGAGAGGGGTAGGGCTGAGGGGCGTAACTTTTCGCAATGGGCGGAGTCAGTTGCGCAGTAAAAGTGTTTATAGGTCATTTTGATGCATTCTGATACACGATGGTGGTACATTTTTACAGCTGCGACGGGAGTAACTCAGTTCAGGAAAGAAGATAAAGGATAAAGGATAAAGTTTTTGGCGTTAATCAATCCCGTCTGAGGGATGCGCCCTCGCACTCGACTTCCATTCAGAATCGTAGTGGCGTAATGAGTGCGTATGTGGCCTGTACAATGACTTGCGGTGGCCACTCGATGTACAATTCAGTGCTTTTATCCTCCCAGACGAGTCTGGTCCCAATTCATCGACCCCGGAGGAATGGGAGGCTTGGTTGGCCTATGCGGGCATCGATCCGAGATTCGAACCTCTGACCGTGCTTGTGATATGCTGCGCCACTTGCTACACTACCTCCGCCCTTCAGGAGAGAAGACACATGTGATAAATGGTGATAAGCTGCCTCTGAGAGACTTTTAGGGACGTTGGAAATCGATATTCACTCGATTCTAGAGTTTGATCAGTTCGAAAAGGGATTCATCGTGAAAAGTTTTTGAAAATCGGTTGAAGAATGTCCAAGCTTTATTGATTAATTCGCTATTTCCTCCAGCATCAAAAGGGAGAAGGTTCACTATGGATGTATGTGGGTGAAGCAGCCAACTTCAAGAAAAGTATTTACAAAGTTAGCGCAGCGTTTTCTACAGTTGGGAACGTACAATCATTCATTTCCAATTCATTGAACTCGATGAGCCTTTTGTTCGTTTCTAGGAACGGTCTGCACTTTTGCGATTTGCAGATTTCAAGAAACTGGAGATTTTGCATCACATAATCAGGGTATGTAAAAACCAGACTTGATTGCACTTCATACTGCAGTATTAGTAGAAATCCCTATACAATGGCCCCATTGTTAGTTCTCCGGCTGATCCGGATGCTCTAAGATTTGCTGTCTCACCGGGTGGTGGAAATACCTCTTGCTCCTGCATATTTTCAAATTTCTGAGCACAAAATTTTTTTGCTCAGCTAGCCTAATCACTAGTCCTTTTTCTTAAAGGCACGGTTCACGATAAAAATGGTCACTGAGATTCCCCCACAGGATGAATTTCAGGCCCCCGCGTATATCATATCCGGCACTATTCGGTCGAAAAACGGCCTAGTTAGGGAGTTATGAAGGCTCAAAGATTGGCCCGTGTGTACCCTCGGGCGAGTTTCATCGGCATTGTAGAGGCTACACTGGTCACTAGAGAACCCATCGAGGAAGTTAAAACAACTTGTCATGACCCATAACAACAGTGAAAGACAGCTCTGTACAGTTCTGTCTCATGCAGACAGCTCCTTGAACAATTGCAATAACTGAAATCTCGTCCGAATACCTCTTCCATTTTATTTCCCTCACGGCAATCTCGTCCAACCTCNTTTGAGAGACCACACTTTTCGAAACCGGCGATTCTCTCGCTTTCTTCACTCCGATGAACTGTTCCCAATCTATACTCCCTTCTTCGAATAAAAACGGGTACCTCAGAATTATCGTGAACTGTGCCGTGGACTAGAGTAAACCCAATGATTCAGAGTAGGACTGCGATTTTGAAGAAGGCACATACGTACTTGGATGGCTCAGGTTCTGACTTTGTGGGAAAATAGCCTTACTACACCCCACGAGTGGAGCAACTCGTTGTATTTCTTATGAATACAAGCTCTTTTTTATTTATTGCCCTTTCTACTCTATCTCCATGTAATTTCAAGCAGATCCCTCAATTATTTGACATGAAGGCCATAGTTGTCACATTTGTACAGTAAGAATTATTATTGAAGCACAGTTCACGATAATTTTCGGGTATCGCGGGGGAAAAACGAAAATTGGCGCATTTAAAGATTTATAAGGCATTGAACAACTAGTAGAGTTAGGGGTTAGACGGAATGTGACAAAAGAGCTTGCCCGAAAGGAATATGTGGACGACGGGCCTGTTTAAAGTGTGTGCCATTACGTAAAGCTGATTACAGTAAGCTGCTTGCGTGCAACATGTGCGTCTTGATGCGATTGATGCAACCTCTACAGCATCTACCGTGCAGTGGGAACTCGTCCGCATTTGGGTGTGTACGTCTGCTAAGCCGAGTTTGGGAGTCCTATAGCGTTCTATGCTCGAGCCATTATATTATAGTATCTGTCCAGGCTATTCGTCGACCAGACAATGCCCTACGTGCTAGCCTTGGGAGCATCAAATTCATTCTTAGAAAAAACAAAAACCATTTCACCCTCTAACTAAGCATTCAGGAGGTGCCTAGGGAGGGGGTGGGGGAGATAGTCGACATTTCGAGTTACAAAGTTGAAGCTTCTCAAACTTTCAGCGAGTTGCTCCACGAGAGTAGTATCTGATTAGCCCCACACCCCTTTTTGAGGAATTTCGTTTTATAGAATGTATTTCAAGCCAGTTTTGAACTTGACATCAGTTCACTGAATTTCTGGTAAAAAATAAATTTTTTAATGGCTGAGTGGCCTTTACAACAATCTCGTTTATTTTCTAAAACGAGCTGAATGCTGCTTTCGTCAACCTTACTACGTGATTGATGGCTTAGCACGTGAGGTTATTATCTAAAAATTGACCAATTTAATAAATCCTAGTAATCATGAGAACTGGCGGAAACAATAAACATAAAGAAAGCCAATTAAAGGTAAAAAATATGAGAGATAGGCAATAGGTAAAAAAAAGCCAGTTAAAGGTAAAAAATGAGAGGAATCTGCTAATTACTTTATGTTCATCCAGCTGCGTGCGGCTGTCCCTGTAGGGGCATCATTCACTTCTTTTTCAGACTGTTTGTATGTCCTTTCATGATTAGGTACTTACGGGCTCGGTGTCTGGGCAAGCCTCCTTTTAATTGCCCCTCAACTTGAATCAAATGCTTTTGCAAATTTTAGGCTTTCCCAGATTGTCGGATCTAAATCAAATAAAAGCAGCCGTGGGGATGCAACTTGAGAGAGAATACCTCCTCTTTCCGGACTTCCCTTTGATTTACATCCAATTATGGTGAATCTATTATTTACGGCGGTAGATAAGTCCCTTTGTAACCAGGGATTTTTTGTCTTCGAGAAATTACGCTGGAAAAAAGCTGTCAGATCTCACCCTTGGCCCGATCGTGGATGTTGGCAGGTCCCTTTTTCGAGGTATCGCTTGAAATTGGCCTCAAGATTTCTACTGTGGTTTCTTTCTACGTTTGCCATTTTGGCTAAAATGTTATTCCAAGAAACGCCATCTTCGAAAAATAAAAGTCAAAGGAGACTTTCTAAGGACACCGTCTGTCTGACCGAAATCCGCCCTTCTATTCAGTCATAATCCGATCCGTTGTTCCCAAATGTTGCAAGACCTTAATGGATAACCGGATGTTGATGTCAAAGATGTTTTGTTCTAATAGTACAGATGTATAAGCAGTACGTAAGCATGAGTCAAGATGGTCACCTTTCCACAAGTGCGATAGCCTTTTGTGCTCAGCCATTTACACCTTAACACAACAACACGTTCCCAGAATAGCCTCATCACAGAAAAAATGTCTCACCACTTCATAACTTAGTTACGCTCTTTTTAAAATATCAAAACTCCTCGTGACAAGATTAGGGAACAGCTTTGGAAAAGTGGGAAAGGCTCTCTTAAGACCTACCCTGGGATTGCCCTTGAGGTTGACCTTTGAGAAAGTTTAGTCGCTGATGATTTTTATGGCTATTTGAAAAGTCAATGTGAGAACGGAAACGAATTTACTCTGACTACTCGGAGGTGGCGCACTTTTCTTACCCTCTAGAACGAATTCGTGCTCAGGGGTCCATCATAAGAGCTGCTGTTACTGAAATTTTTCCCCAGATTTGCCATTTTCTTGAAATGACATGCTGTACCTTTCAATGGTATAGTGGCAAGCGGCACACTTCACACGCGCACGGTCACGGGTTCGAATCACGGATCGTTATCCCTCTGGAGTCGGCTAATGGTACCAGACTCGTCTAGGAGGATGAAGCACTGGCCTGTACATCGGCTGGCTAGCGCANCTCGATGAACCCTCCAAAGAGGCTTAGGCAATTCATTTTTGTCAATCAAAAGTGGTTGAAGAGGGTTACATTTCAGTCTCAATTGGCACAACTGGCAATAGAAGTGCACAGTTGAACAAACGCCAAATTTAGCTGGCTTTTCACACAGGCAGGGCATCAGTGGAACTGGGAAACCCAAAAAAGACCCAATCCCAAAAATCTCAACTTTCAACACTAGTCCGATTCAAGTTGCTCTTTTCAGTGCGCATCCCGCTGAATGAAAACAGAGTGCAAACCCTCGGACATCTCTGTTAGGCTCCGCCTCCATGGTTATGAGCTCATCCTTTTATAAAACCCATGATTATCGCGAAGTACCCATTTCCAACATTAAGGCGTTCCATGTCGAACTCCTAGAGCTTCCTCTTTTCCCACCGCTCCTATTGTCCCTTCCTTTGTCCCGGACTCCTTCACAAAACCTCTCCAAATTTGAAGGAGAGTATATTTATGCTACCGAAAAACTCCCAAGATCTGTGAATCCGAAAAGTAGCACCCCTTTCTAGCACGGTTTTGACTCCGCTAAGGTTTTCCGGTAGATCGCCATCAAGGAGAGTGAGGAATGAATCGAATAACCTAACTACTCTTCCAGCCTCCCACTCCATCCCACCTTCGTCACACACCCAGTAGCATTTCTGTTTACAGCTTAAACTTCTTGGAACTTTCGTGAGGAAACTGAGTGAATCTCACGCGCTCGAAGAAAATACTAGATGACACCCAACTTGTATTCCCCTTATTTCCTTTTCTCGNCCACTTCATAACTTAGTTACGCTCTTTTTAAAATATCAAAACTCCTCGTGACAAGATTAGGGAACAGCTTTGGAAAAGTGGGAAAGGCTCTCTTAAGACCTACCCTGGGATTGCCCTTGAGGTTGACCTTTGAGAAAGTTTAGTCGCTGACTTGTATGGCTATATGAAAAGTAAATGTGAGAACGGAAACGAATTTACTCTGACTACTCGGAGGTGGCGCACTTTTCTTACCCTCTAGAACGAATTCGTGCTCAGGGGTCCATCATAAGAGCTGCTGTTACTGAAATTTTTCCCCAGATTTGCCATTTTCTTGAAATGACATGCTGTACCTTTCAATGGTATAGTGGCAAGCGGCACACTTCACACGCGCACGGTCACGGGTTCGAATCACGGATCGTTATCCCTCTGGAGTCGGCTAATGGTACCAGACTCGTCTAGGAGGATGAAGCACTGGCCTGTACATCGGCTGGCTAGCGCATCCCATTTTAAAGGTCAAATAAGCATTCATTGCGCCACTACGATTCTGAGTGGAAGCCGAATGCGGGGCGCATCCCTTAGATGAGATTGATTAACGCCGTAAGACTTCAAAGACCTACCTCATAAACAGTCAATGGCGGAGGTGGTATAGTGGTCAGTGGCGCATTCTCACATACGTATGGTAAAGGGTACGAAAACTAAACCCTCCATCCGTATGGGGTAGATTAAATAGTACCAAACTTGTCTACAGGTAGAAGCACTGAACTAAACATTGGCTGACCACTACAAATTATTGAAGTTTATACTTTTATCCTCATCCTCGATGAACCCTCCAAAGAGGCTTAGGCAATTCATTTTTGTCAATCAAAAGTGGTTGAAGAGGGTTACATTTCAGTCTCAATTGGCACAACTGGCAATAGAAGTGCACAGTTGAACAAACGCCAAATTTAGCTGGCTTTTCACACAGGCAGGGCATCAGTGGAACTGGGAAACCCAAAAAAGACCCAATCCAAAAAACTCAATGTTCAACACCAATTTGATTCAAGATGCTGTTTTCAGTGCGCATCCCGCTGAATGAAAGCAGAGTGCAAACCCTCGGACATCTCTGTTAGGCTCCGCCTCCGGTGGTTATGAGCTCATCCTTTTATAAAACCCATGATTAGCTTGAAGTACCCATTTCCAACATTAAGGCGTTCCATGTCGAACTCCTAGAGCTTCCTCTTTTCCCACCGCTCCTATTGTCCCTTCCTTTGTCCCGGACTCCTTCACAAAACCTCTCCAAATTTGAAGGAGAGTATATTTATGCTACCGAAAAACTCCCAAGATCTGTGAATCCGAAAAGTAGCACCCCTTTCTAGCACGGTTTTGACTCCGCTAAGGTTTTCCGGTAGATCGCCATCAAGGAGAGTGAGGAATGAATCGAATAACCTAACTACTCTTCCAGCCTCCCACTCCATCCCACCTTCGTCACACACCCAGTAGCATTTCTGTTTACAGCTTAAACTTCTTGGAACTTTCGTGAGGAAACTGAGTGAATCTTACGCGCTCG
>UZAF01018215.1:14114-30211 GCA_900617895.1 Haemonchus placei | reverse complement strand
TCACTGAGTGTACTCTAAGGATTTGAACATTTGAACAGCCTTTGGCCAGTATATATTTACCACCGTGACATCTGAATAACAGAATCGGTGGTTTTAGACCAGCATCTACGTTGCTATTTTTTCCAGACGACGTCCCATCTGAATCCAACGTTAGTAAGTGACTCGAGAAGCTTCTTGCCACTTGTTATTTGTTAATCATATTAATAATAATAGCCTGGTTAAATCCGCAGCGCCTCAGCCGATTCGCGTAGTGCCAAGTGGCGCCATACCAGACTCAGGCTCAATAGATCAAATCCCGAAACGATATCCACCTAGGCCTTGTTTCTTCGAGTTCTGTCCCAGCCCCTCTTTCCGTATAGTTCTGTTGCCGACAGCTACTTCCAGTAACATTCGCACCGTTGTGAAAGGTCAGTGGAATAGAAGCGCAAAGAGAGTCATCATCACACGTCAGCACCTAGTCTACTCATTTCACCTTCCTCTAAAGGATCTACTCAGAGCAGGGCCTTGTTCAAAAGGAAAGGTCAAGAGGAAAGCTCCTCCAGCCAGGAAGATGAATGGCTCGGCTGGCCATGAAACGGCTGGCCAAGGGCGAGTACCGACCTGAGATTCGAACCCGGGAGCATATGCGTAGATTGCGCGCCAGTGACCACTACACTATCCCCACTCCACGATACCTTTACGAGCGGCATTTTCGCGCGACATTCCCAGCTATCGCAAGTATGTTTCACCAGTTTCTCAACTCGTGCGACTTACTTAACATGTAGAGATGAAACGGGAACTTTTCGACGCTCCCAAAAAATTTGCTGCTTGACGAGCTTTAGTCGGTTAGTTTGAGGCTGATCCCTAGGTTTTTGGACAAACCCGAACAACTTGAGTGATCAGGCGGTCAATGACATTTGGTGGGATGTGCCAGACACACGACTTAAACCAAGATCGTAAGAGCTCTGAATTACGAATATGAAGACCAGATGAGTTGCAGAACTCTCGAACTAGAATTCACAGGTTCTATTGTCTCGGCGGAATCCGGTCCACGTTAATTACCCCTGTCATGATGAAGGGCTTGATAGGCGTAGGACAGATTCGATCTGAGCACTATGCATTTTTTGCGTCTCCTTTTGCCACCTTCTTACCTCTGTCTGGTAGTTTTTAGGTAGTTTTTCGGTGTTATCGCCCCACGTTGTCGGTCTCATTCAAAAGGACTGTCACAGCAGGAACGCGATCGTTATCATGAAAAATATATTTGAACGTTTTTCAGAGGCTCTAGTCGGTTATTTTCAAAGGAACCTATCTTCAATGACTATCGAAGGCATGCGTGTATGCTCGGTATTTTTGTAGTGTACCAGGCTTATCGCAAGATTTCTAATATTAAGAGAGGGGGTTGCCATCAAAACGACCATTTTTTACTTACGCAAGATGGCGACCGGTTTGTCTGTTTCATTTTGTTCATAGTCCTTTTCCCCTCAAACTTCCCGTCCGTTTTGTTGTCAGAATTCCATCCTAAGGCCAGCCTTTTCACACCATCCATCCATTCAGGGCCAAATCGCTGATCGGTGCAAGATTATGGTGCCTGACACTATGTACTTCCAGACGTGCCCAGTTACTCCTTTTTTCATCTTTGAGAGAGGCCCTATTTGTGAAATGAGAGGAATGGATGTGCCCCTCTGTTTTGTTTTTTAGCTCAAATATCTAGATGTTGGTCTCGATATCACCTTTCAACAGGGGCGCACATTTCCCAAATTTAAGGTCAGCCCATAAGTCGTGTGAGCCCTTGTTTTTACTTAGCTCATTGGTTGCTTCTAATTTAACTTGAGAAGAGAAAAAGTGAAATAAGAACAGGATAAAAACTTTTGATTGGCGCAAATTGAGTGGCACTGCCGTAAGGAGGCGATTTACATTCACAACATCAGGCCCTCCACTGATTACGACAATCTCTCGCACTCTCGCGATCATGGATCCGGGATTTATTCCTATGAACATGAGTGTGTTAGTGCGCCCCTTACCGCTACAACGCATCTAGCACAAAATGGAGGAAAGCGGTTTTTTGACTGGTTTCTCATGGGTTCGCATTCGCGTTTGCACATAACATGCTCAATTTACTAGGATAAATTGAGGCGCAATACCGTGGAAACCTTTTAGCTTCGAAAGAATTTGTCAGGAAGTCGAGGTAATTGAAAGGAGCCGAGTTGCGCCCGAAATAGCAGAATGTTGGTCCAAAGCCAGATGCTCCATTCACATTCTTACACATTTGAAAGAGTTATTACCCTTCAACAACCCAATGGAATATTTGAAATTTTCAGGAAAAAAGATGCTCTCCTATCCGGCATTCGGCCTTAGGAACAAGTACCTTGAAAATGTCGACGATGATTTCCTGTATCATTTCGGATTTGGGCTGAAGACAGTCGATATTCCCAAAACTTTTGCAGACGTCAAGGTAGGTGCAGATCCAATCCTTCTGGACTGGTTTCCATCTTGATGCACTTGTCTCTTGAATGCAAATTTATTACCTCAGCCAAGTAGTAAATAAACCATATGAAGATTATTGTTCACTGGCTCTCTCAAGTTGTCCTTTCTCAAAAAAAAAACGGCTCTGATTTTTATCTCTTTCATTTCCCTTTCTTATTTTTAATTGAGAGATGATCTTATATTATATACAGTTTGCTATGTGTGCGGGATAATTTGGGGGTGTCGGTGTGAGGGTGTAAGTGGGTGAGGGCGTGTGTGGGTGTGCGTATTTGACTGGAAATTCATATTTGCTACACCCTTTTACCTAAAGAGGTGAATTTTGGAATGGATACATTCGACAGAATGGGAACACTGAATTCAGATGATAAGAAATGATAACAGTTGATTCGATCTGATAAGGACCTTAGAATACAAGAGATACATGAGTTAAATACGCCCTTCCCGTACACAATGGAACTCCAACACTATGGTAGGTGATGTGGTAGTGTAACAAGACCGTAGATATTCGATAACAAGGACTGATAACAAGTGGTAAGGGCTAGTAAGAAGCCATAGAAGGGAGGAGTCATAGAGTTGGTTACCCTGTCTTACCTGTCATCTATCCTCGAAGTCATGACATCTTGATGAGTGACGGGAGGTGTAAAGGGCTGAAAACAGCTGGTAGTGGCTGATAGAGAGTGATAAAATACAGAAGCCACAAGCTCCGTAGCACCCTTTATGTGTTAACACCTGAAGCCTTGGCACTTTGGCAAGTGTTGTAGGATCTGTTGGGTTCGGAGATGTTTGTAACAGCTATTAGCAGCTGATAAGCTTTCACTTAAGGATGTGGTAGACAAGAGCTACTGGGTCCTACGTTCTCTTCGGACTAAATCAAGGAAACCTGATATCATGAAGGGTGCTGTGAGGTGTGATCGGAAGGTGGATGGTTGATAACGGGCACTGATCGAAACTGATAGTGGTCGATAATTGTCGCTTGATCACTTTCCTCTTTCGTATTCCGGCGCAGCATTGCTACTTCAGTGTGTAATGTAGGGTGTGCATGGAACACTGATAACACATCATAGAAAGTGATAACGGCTGATAGAGACCGATAAAGAATCTCAGGTTTTTAGTTACTAAATTCCATGGTAAATACAATGTAGCCTTGACAATTTGATATGTTTCAAACGATGACACGGGGTTGTAAGGTAGGATGACAAAAAATGAGTGATAAGGACAAGAAAAGGACCGATCGAAGGAGACCATGCATTACTTTTAACCCTATCGTTCGCTACAAAACCTATCCGACCACCAATAATCTGAGAATGTCGGCCAATGATTTATATACATGAAGATAAGAAAGGCTGTGAAAATGATTAACTGATAGTATTATTATCATCATTTGAAAAGTTTCGATTGCCCAACCTGGCAGCTCGTAGCAGAAAAGTAAACCCAGTCAACCCAACAAAAGGAAGGAAGGAATTCTTAGCGAACGGTTGTGGATGGTTGTTGTCAATACCAAGGGCATTAGGTGAAAACTTCGTAGCACTAGCGATTTATTAGACCGCGTGTCGAATTTGTGGTGCTCACGCAAGTCGATGGATTGCCCTTCAAAAATGTTGTAGCCAGAATTGGATCATTCGTCTTGGTCAGAGAAGGATGTCAGGTCGATCGTGCATTCTGACTTCGTAAGAAAAAAAAAACGGGAGGCCGGCTGTTGCCCAGCTATCCGGGTCAGGCCTGGAAAAAACGTTATTTTGCGCGGAAAGGCCCTACTCCCTTTCGGGCGTCTTTCGCTACAGCTACTCTCTCAGATATATATTAGTTTTCTTTCAGTTTTTCGGATCCCATCAACTACACTATACACTATCCCGCCTTATCAACAAATGTAGTGAGAGAAACGGAGAAGCTGTTTTTGGAAATTGGTAGTAATATAAAAGTTGTATCGCTCGATCGGTCGAGGAGGCCGCGCTAGTCATGGGTGCCGCCGAGGACCGTCCCGAGCAGATCGCGACCGGTCGCGCGAGTGGTCGCTCGCCAAATCGTGAACTATGAAAGCAGCCTTTCAACCCCTTAATAGGGTCAACTATTCGGAATCAGACTCTTTTGGGAAGATTGGAGCACTGATTTGCATATCAGCTGGCCAGCGTATGTACGCATGGCGTATTCTAGAATGGATTACTCATCCATCTATACAGTAACTTGCACAGCTACCAAAAACTTGATCTCAAACAATATAGCAACAAAAACAGAAATTTCCTTTGACCAGGCTGAAACAAACTGCATCAAGTCACATTTACTCCGTGGATTCCTAAAACCTGCTGTCAGACAGGGATTCATACATAACTCCGTGAATGGGGCTACATACGTGAAGCCTTCTGCTGACTGCTGGTTGAGAGCATATTTCTTGGCTCCCTTAGCTTCATTCAGCAGTTCAGATTCACTGGGATTTCTTGAACGATCTATGGTAGGGCTCAGGAAAACATACCAAACAGTCTCGATAGGATAAGAAGATGGTTATGGGTGCCAACCAAATATAGCTTAGTTGTCTTGTTTATTTTATTTTACCTCTGTTTATTTCAGTTCGTATGCACTGGTGGTTCTCCGACAAGACTGAAGCTGTACGCTGAATGGTTTTCCAAAGAATGCAAACTGGACTGTAGTGATAATCTCTCAAAAAGTGACCGATTCGTCATGTACAAGACTGGGCCAGTACTGTGGATCAATGTGAGTTTATTTGAACAATTTGGTATTGATTGGTTTCTTAGGACGCGCCATCCATCCGGTTTGTAATCGAAAGGGGCATTTAAATCGTTCAACATCGGGTAACGAAGCTGGAATAGTGGTCTTAAGCTCCGCCCATGTAGTATTTGGCTCATTAGATTGTAAACTTACAAAGCAGTTCAACTGCATGAATTCGCAACACTGACATCAAAGAGGAATGTCTACTAAGACAACTGAATAGGCGATTACTCTTCCAAATAGCTCTGCGGTTTTGTCCCAAAGTAAAGAGCACACCGCGACCTTCGGGGTCTAATCACGCTTTTAAAGCTTATTTAGCCATTGTTTATTTCCCATTTGTGATAAATGGCCAATCCAAAACTAAATGATCCATGGTCCTTTAGCATGGTATGGGAACACCATCATTGAGTATCATGTTGGTTGAAGCACTGAAACTCCTACACCATGCAAACGCTAAGGACGTCAAGTAAGTCTTTTTGGAAAGCATACTGACATGTTTCACCTAGCCTGATCAACTTCGTTTTCTCAGATTCATTCGTTTGGGGACCTCTGGAGGAGTAGGAGTTGAGCCAGGTACTGTAGTCGTTACTACGAACGCAATGAATGCTGAACTCAACGATAAATACGTGCAATGGATTGGTGGAAAGAAGGTACCGTGACTTTTCAGGAAAACTCGTCCTACTTTATCCTTTCTGCCTTTTCCGAGTATGATAAGAGGGAGGAGTTGAATAGGGAGAAGAAGAAAATCTTTTGTACAATGGTTCAATTAATTCTGGGTCTCCTCTACCGAGCTCAAAAAGATACACCATTTTGAGGGGTACGGGCCATTGAGTGCTCTCATGAGGAGAGTAACGTCTTAGCCTACGAGCAGTTTTGACACCCACTCTAACCTGTATGTTGATGTATTTAGATGTTGGATCAGGGTGTACGAAAAGCTTTCCCGAACACTTTGCAACAGTCCTGATTTTATCTTGGAATGTTCCGGAAGTTATCACAGAGGTCCTTTAAAAAGATCCTACTCACTTGTGGGTGCATAACGTATCCGGAAATTCCATGATATGCGTTCGGTTCGATTGATGACAGCGAAATGATTCTGGAGATTTTACCGAACGACGCAATGCTATCGACGTTCAGCGTGTCATTCTCTTCCCTTCGATGCCCTTCACCTCTTAGGAAAGGCGAAGCGCTCTTATTTCAAACGGGTCCTTATCCCTTCACTAGGTAGCGATCCTCAACAGGAGGACGTTAAGATCGAGACCTCCTTAGATGGAACCTAATGATTATTAAATCAGTAGTCAGGATTCTTCTCTGATGGCCAGGATCATCAAGGTAGCTGCGATCGACTCTAAGCAAACGAATCAAGTCTCGAATATGCGTTATACAGCCCAAAATCTCCAGAGAAACTTTCAATTTTCGAATTCCTCCGCTCGAAATCTAGCTTCTAGGTTGAAACTGCTTTTTCAGTATGAACGTGACACACATTTGGACGAAGATCTCCGGAAAGACCTTATTGCACTTGCCAACGAGAAAAAAATACCGGTAGAAAGTGGCTTGACAATGTGCGCGGACGATTTTTACGAGGGTGAGTGTCACTGTCTTCAATGTAAAGGCAGGCCAACGAAATACCACCGTAATTGAAAGCGTCGCAAAAACGCACCAATTGCTTACATCATTTTGGGTTGAAAAGTAATGCGTGGCGCATACCGAAAGAGGGCCCTTTCGTTCCGCGTAACGCTTCATCTATCGGTATTGCATACCTTTTTTATCAAATTTTAAATTTTTCCCTCCACTTGAAGAGGAACTCTTCCAATCGTTAGAACGGCACGGAAATTCATTTCGGAGCATTTTCTAAAAATATTTTTTAGGACAAATGCGATTGGATGGCTTTTTCTGTGAATACAAAACAGAGGACAAATTCGATTTTCTTAAGAGAATTCACGAAAAAGGAGTAAGAAATATCGAAATGGAAAGCACATGCTTTGCATCGATGACGTTCCGGGCAGGTGTAAAAGGTAAGGATTTTTTTCAGTGACTGGGTTCTTAATAGGCGGGTCTTTCTGGTTGAGTAGGTGTAGCCGTCACATGAAAGGTACAACTATCCAACTAGGAAGATCCGCCCATTGAAGCAAACGAGTGCTCATAATTTTTTGAATCATTCCTAGCTGTCTGCATATAAAGAGGTCAAACAGAACGGAGAATCTCAAGATTAAAGGTAGTACTTTGACACTCATAGCGGCTCGTACCCGACCCATTGTCTTTCATGAAAACTCGTCCGTGGTCCAGTTCCGCTCACACAATTTGATGTCTCCACAATTTTTTCCTCAGTCGAAGGGGTGAAGGCAGCATTTGTCTGGGACAACATAATTGTTTGCATCAACCTCCACTTCGAACCTCAGCTAGGGACCACTCAAACGTCCCAGATGGACTGCTTTGGGTAAAAAAATCTGGCTAGCTTGGGACGTTCAAAATGCAGGCTGGAGCGGCTGATTTTCGCCAACTACTGTCCATTCGATCATGTCCATAGTTTCAAACGAATTCGCTTGCATGGCACACTCCAGACTTTTGTGGGCTTGAAAAGGTCCTGACGTAGAAACTGGGGTGTTCAATCGATTTCACCCGAAAAATAGCAGCAGTCAACTAATCAATATTGACAAAAACATCGATCAATAACCAGTAATTTCAGCAGCTATTGTATGTGTGACGCTGTTGAATCGTATGAAAGGCGATCAAGTGAAAATTCCACACGATCAGTACATCGAATTCGAGGAGCGACCGTTCCGTCTCGTTACTGCCCTCATCAAAAAATATCTCGGAATCAATTAATATTCAATAAATTTACTAAACATGATTTACTTGTTGTCACGAATATTTTGACGATTCAAACAGTATGAAACAGTCGGTAACCCTCATGGAAAGGTTCGCCGAAGGGTGCTCAGGCTAGGCTCACTCAAGGCCTTTCTCCATCAGATCTACCGAGGCTTGACAAAGGCGCAAATTTGTTGACCCATGGAGCTGAAGGATTGTACCGTTCTCAGGCAGCAACTCATTACTGGTAAGCCACAGTTTCCCAGATCTCCCTCAAAACCCAGTTCAATGCACTTCATGGGGAAGGGGCGCATATAGGTAGGAGTTTACGAAATGTTGTACACAGGGGTAGATGCAGGTTTGTTGTATTGTAAAAAGGTTACTGATCATGGAAGGTGGCTTCATTCTAACAATAAGTGGCACATGATCACACGCACGGTCTCGAGATCGGATCCAGGCCTACACATATACTTGCCCAGGCCCACCAAGCCCTCCATTCGGAGTCGGTTGAACCAAACCAGATTTATGTGGGAGATTGAAAACGCTGGCTTCGAACCGACTGGCTACCGCAATTCATTGTAGAGCGCATTCATACCACCATTATGATTCTGAATGGAAATCGAGTGCATGACGCATCCCACATACTGCACTTATAAAAGCCGAGAGATTCCATTCTCGTCTTTAAGGCAACCTCGACTGCCTTATTTGCGCGTACGGTTCTCTACGACCCTATGGCATAACTGCTGTATCACTGGGTTGCTTTCTTGAACACACCACGATGTTTGTACATAAGCTGTATTAGGCTGACGTTTCGGCGAAATCGCTATCTTCAGTGCCTAAAAGGATTCCTATCAAAAGTTTCCACTGCCCGCTTGAGTTTTTGCCATCATATCCCATCAGAATCGCATGGGTGTAACTACATGAACGTCAGAAGCGTTAAACATTTACTTCGTGAAATCGATACAGAAAACTGTACAATGTGTTGCGTAGAGAGATATTATCATGACTATCTGTACAATAGAGATGTCTACAAGTCAGTTATAAACTAGTGTCATACTAAATGGTGTCCACTTCTCCTGACTCTTGGCGTCTCCACTTCCCAATCATAAGGATCATGCACGCTGCCACCTGCTGTGACAGCCCCCTGAAATGCCAATACGACATTTTGTAAAAATAACCCAAATTAGGGCTGCTGGATGTCATAATTCTTCAAAACAGCCATGTACCGAACCATAAATAACCCAATGAGGCATAAATGTAGCATTTTTTAAGGCATAGGTGGTTTAGTGCCAAGTGGCGCGTGTTCTGGGGTTCGTACTTCTCATCGATACCGACCCTCACCAACCGAGTCTTCCATCTCTCCGGGATCAGCAGATTGGTGCTAGACTGCTTTGGAAAGATAGAAGCAGCGATATGTACTTCTGCTGGACACCGTAAGTCACTGTATAGACCTCAGACGCAAATAGGCCTCTACGATTTCGAATAAAAGTCGAATGCAGGGCTTAACCCCGCAAACAGAGCTCGTCAATGACAAAATGCCTTATTTTACAGTTTTGATGATACTTTCTGTCTTTCCACCGTTTCTAGGATCTACCATTCTGATCTACTCCTCCGAAGTGCTCAGAGGTACTGAATTCGGGCTAGGGAGGTAAATCCTTGTTAATACCTCGAGGTAATCCCAGACGGGTCTGATATCAATAGTAATCGGCTATAATTAGTGATCAGTCACGGGATTCGCTAATGACCTACCAATCCAACCGTCCCCAACCTATTGACCCACTACGACACCAATTGCCTCCCACGGTACTCCTTGCGATTCTCCTGATTCTTGAGGTTAAAATTCTTTGTTTACCTACCTCTTCTAGTAATTTGTATATGAACGAATAATCAACGTGATCATGATAGTGAAGACTGTCGATGTAATCCATTACTCTTTGAAGTTCTTCCTTGCATTTTATATTTAAAAATTGGGCATCCTGAATCTCCGGAGCTTTATGGTGGTCTGTTCATGTAAAATAGACTTATTACGTATTGGCTCTTACGCGTTTTTCTTTTCGTATTTCTTCTTTCATATGTAAAACTTCGTTTTTCTCGCTTAGAGCCTTCCATAGCAATCCTAAAAGTAATTTCGTCATGCAATCTTGGACTAGGGTTGATCATGCAAGGTGGCTGTGATCAACTACTCGAATGTCCGTAGCATACGATACGTTCAGAATCTGACTTCATTCCTGTGCTAAGCTGTTTTCGTAAATTATTTCGTTTCCTACTTGATGAATATGCTTTTTGCCGTCTTCATTACCTTTCATGATTGTTGCTGTACTTCCTTTCCTTCGTTATTCTCTCCTTTCCTCCGATGAGGATGGTAGAACCGTCGGAATCAAAGGAAAGGAAAGAATAAAGAAGGAGAGGAAGTACAACGACAATCAGGAGAGGTAATGGAGTATCCTTTTGGTGTGGGCCCCGTTGCGGAGTGGGAATCTCTTGGTAGCCTGCCGTGGTTGGTCACTAAGTGAAGAAGCTCGACCAACTCGGTGTCGGAGCTCTTCGGTGTACTGAAGAGTTCTTGCCCAAACCGGTGGACTAGGGGTTTGAACGCCTTCACCATCGAGGTCGGTCGCAATGGGAATGTAAGCCTATCTGCGTCAATAGATAGAATTCCAAACTGACCCTGCGGAAAGGTTATATCGATTAATAAGTAGAACCATGATTCGCAATCATCTTTTGGTCCCATTTCGGTATTTCGATGGCAGGATATTGATGCGAAGGGTATAGTTCCCTGAAAGCGTGTGAAGCAGCTTATTGTTGGAGGACCGTTATAGAATAAATGGTGAGCAACCACCAACCTTGAATTTAACCGTCATTCTAGGTGTTTTCAGCTCTCCTTTCTCATTCAATATTTTTCGCGCTATACCAAAATCAAGAATATAAATCTGAAAGTGTAATGAATTATGGCAATTGCACTTGGCATGGCTGGACGGACATGGCCAATCCCCGCCCGTCCATTCCATATCCGCTTCAGCAATCCCAAAATGCTTCTCAGCTGGGCACGAGTGCTCCGCAGCCAGGCACAGAAGAATACAGAAAAAGAATCCTACAGTCAGGAACCGTCTAACAATATGTTTCGGTATGTTTCAAGACTGGGAGAGTAAGCTCTCTGGTGGTCCGATGAATTTTTTAAACGCAAAGATGTACACATCAATCGGATAGGGGTCTGTAGCGATGTAGGTCCTTGATGATTCTTGATTGATTTTGATCAGGCTTCTGAGATTTGAGGCCTACAGCTGTGGTCAGGCCCATGATGTCCTCCTGGCCCTCACTATCACTCGTCAGTCTCATTTTGGTGCCCAAGAAACAGGTGGTGTGATTGCTAAACGAGTGGTTCGGTTTTGTTTCCGTAGCCTTATGTGAGTCGAGGGAGTAGGCTCAATTCTAGACGGATTTTCCTGAACCACTTACAATTCGTTTCTTGTCTCCTAATCCACAGGCATAATTTGCTGGTTTTAAATCGCGATGTATAAATCCGTGTTTATGAAGGTCCTCACATGCTTCTAGACACTGAATAGATGCCCCTAATCCAGTCGACATGGAGAATACCTGAAAGTTAGCCGATTCACTCCGGAACGGCACTACAGTTTGAACACTTTCGGGCGCTCGTAAAGCAGTAGTATATTTGAAGTATATTTCACCAGCAATCGAATCAGAGTTCCCACCCTTTATAGCCGAAACGTCGATTCGTAACGCAGCTCCATTTATCGTGTCAGGACCTTTCAGCTTATACCTGTCGTAAATAGAGGGTCCTGAAGCGATTAACCCAGGCATCAGCGCATGTAGCTTTTGAAATCTGCTGCGGCATATGCCGAACTACATGTCAAGGGTTTCCGGAACTGTAATGTCGAGGAACACCCAATGTTCTAGTTGGGACCCGTTGCCGGATGTGATGAGGCCTGGTGTCTCCCTCACCTGTTATATGTGCTCTTACCAGCTCCTATCACAGGTTACAATTTACATTTCCTTCTGATTAGTTCCTCTTTTGCAAGTATTAGTGCTGTTCGGTGTACTATCGAGAAAAAAGGCGCAACCGATGCCGTAAGCTCACTTTTAGCAACTATTGTATGCTTTTATCGGGTCCTTCCATTTTCATGAAGGTCTTTTACCACTCAGCAGCAGCCTACGAGGAAGAAACGCAATTCTTCAGATCAAAAAGGCCCCCTAGTTTCTTGAGATCTTTTTTTGAAGATAGCTGATCAACCTTTACAGGCCGTTACCATATTTTGTTACACAACAACTACATCTCATTCCCTTCCCTACATCTTGAATAAATGCGAATGCTTTATTGTCACTTTCAAGGAGCAACATATTCACGCGCCATATCAGGTTTTACCTCCCGTTGTCCTTACTATCACAAAAATCAGCCGATGCAGCCATTCGTAAAAGGCCTCTGGTATGTAAGTAGGATGATAAGCTGAGCACAACCTACCCGACCAGGCCTGTGGTGCTTCAAATCGGCCAAACTTTTTCCGACCAATTCCATAACCAGGAAGAAGTATGTTTCTTTTTTTCCTCGATCGACAATCGATGTGAAGTGAGAGTGAGTTCGTTCTTGCGAAACGAGTTTAAGGATGGCTATCTGAAAACCCTGATATACCAGTCTATCATCATCTTCAGTAAACCTGGAGACTAATTGTTCTCAGTGAATTCGGGGGCTAATTAGTCTGGGTGGTTTATGATCAGGGGTGTTTTAGAGGAACTTAGAGAAACGGTTTGTAGAATCAGGAAGTTTAGATGGTTTTCGTGAGGATCCTTCGAAGTGATAAAACTGCTCGAGTGGGCGGTTCGAGTTAGAGGCTTATGATTATGCTATGGGCATCAAATCGGCTCGAGCTAAACAGCCCTCAACATGATCATCAACTCCATTCCTTTTGTTGAGAGATTTAACTGCTTCCGCCTCTTCTTCTTCTCCTTGATTTGAACTCCCGTTAGGGCCTTTATAAGAATCCGCTATATTCTCCTCTTCCTATCCAGAGCATCTTCTAGCATAACCTTGGCTTCATAGAGGTCCACCTTGATGCCTTCCTTCTTTTTGGGATTCCTTATGATCGCGTATCTTGAGTTGTGAAGTTCACTATTTTCCTATCCGAATGGCCATATTTCCTTGACCGCAAGTGCCCATACCATCCTTTTTGCTGCTGTCACGCCTTTGATTGGTCTGAGCACGAGAACCTTGAAGTTTTAGTTTCTGACCAAGGTCCAGCAGATCAGACAGGGTCAGAAGCGATGCCGCTTTGAATCAGTTCAGGAAGAGTAGCCAAGGAAGGAATCATCTGAGCAGGCTAGTGGCCATATAGCTCAAACACACTCGACTTTCTCAAATACCAGCCCTTTGCGAGAATGTCTTCTTCTCTGGGGGAGGTGGCGCAGTGGCAAGTGTCGCACTACCACACAGGCATGGTCTGGGGATCGAATCCTGAATTGATACTCGCCTGGACCATAAGTCTTCTATTCATTCGCAGTTGGTTAGGTGGTAATAGACCCGTCTGGGAGGGTGAAGCCTTGACTTGAGCATCGGCTGCACCTGAAGTCATTGTATAGGCCACAGATTCAATATGCCACTACGATTTCGGATGGGAGTCGTATACGAAACCACATCTCGAGGCGTCAGAGAACTTGGGTAACACCATAGGCTTTAACCTTCATCCTTTATCTTCTACTCAGGAATTTTGCTTCGTTTCAATCCTTTATCTCCTGTTTACAATGAGAGAATTTCGTTTAATTTGTGCATTTTGGTCCACAATTTGTCGATAGCGCTTTGTTCTTTTCATAGCAGTCGTCTGGTTAAACATAGCCTGATAAACGAGGTCCCTTACTGATTGCGAATATTGAGTAGTATTCTAAATAGTTGTTGTTCTGTTATTTCAATGCTGAAACAAATGTGAGAAGAGAGTGAACGACCTCCATTTTGAGCTTTGAATGCTTCCGAGTTTCTAATTTCTTTTCCACCTTCATGGCAAAAAGTTTGGTTGGATCCTTTTGATCATGTNTTTCATAGCAGTCGTCTGGTTAAACATAGCCTGATAAAGGAGGTCCCTTACTGATTGCGAATATTGAGTAGTATTCTAAATGGTTGCTGTTCTGTATTTCAATGCTGAAACAAATGTGCAAAGAAAGAGAATGACCTCCATTTTGAGCTTTGAATGCTTCCGAGTTTCTAATTTCTTTTCCACCTTCATGGCAAAAAGTTTGGTTGGATCCTTTTGATCATGTACTCTGAAGGGGTACAAGTATCGCAAAAATAGTGAATTGTAATAACAGTATTAGGGCGGTCAAGTTTATTACAAGCAAATATTCTGTCGAATGGTCTTGCGGTCTTGTTTTAAAGTGCCCTGTACTTGTATGTCCTCGTTTCCCTCTTAACTTGGTCCCTGTATGGGGACCAAGTTAAGAGGGACTTTGGAAAATAAAAACCTGATAAGGGAATTACCTGATAAGAGAAGAAGTGGAAAGGAATACTACGCACAAGGGAAGCGATCACGAAGAACCCTAAAAGTGAGGTGGTGGGACGATCCCACGAAGGATCTCTCCCAAAGTGTCGCTAACTGTTAAGAGCAGTAATAGTGGGCGTGGAACATTTGAGTGGGCGGGTGTATGCCGAAGATAAGCGACTCCCTCATCCGTTCTACCAGCTACTCTTGTGACTCAGCAACTTCACTGGGATGGAGATGATCATCGACCTAATGTTCAAATCGGTAGAGGTGTTCCTGATGAAAATGAGCCGATCTCGATCAAGTGCTCTCGGTGTGGTTTCGAGATTCTTTAGTATTCTGAATTAGTACTTACTTAAATACTGCGCCGAATCCTCCTTCACCGAGCAGTTTAATGACAACGTAGTTTGCCTTGCTGGAGTCGATCACAGTTCCCTTCAAAAAACATAGAAACTCAGTTTTCAAACGGAGTAACACTTACGGAAGAGTGTTCCTTTAGCTGCTCGAGCACTGTTCAGAACTTCGAGGACACCTCTGGGAACTACAGGAGTGGGCGACAGAGCTCCAAAACGAACCGGCTTGATTCCAAGATCGTCCTCTTCTTCATCGCTCATTGCCGATGAAGTAGTCTGGACTGGAGATGAGGTTGGGCGTAAATGACCGCTTTCCTTACTCTACCACACTTAAATACGGGAACGAGATCTTCCATATTGTTTACTTCTTATCCGAGACTTTGCATCCGTGGAGCACGATGCTGTTCATCAAAGCGGTCGCTCCGCAAAAGTCAGAACGAGTCTACCCAAGCGCGGTCAGGGGACATCCCCAAACACTTTCAGACACTACCTATCAACACTACCATTCCGAACTAAACGTCCTTTTGACTAGCCCTGCTTTATTCGATGGAGGCCCCCTCGAGAAGAGGAAAAATGTGATTAGCCGAATGAAATATAAACTTGCTAGTTCTCTCAACTTGCAGTTATTCCACCCCAGAACGAAGGCCAGGACTTTTCTGGGTGGGGGGATGCTTCCTCTGTGAGGAACTAATGAACGGTATACGTCATACATGCATGTAAGAGACAAGTAAGAGACAACAGACGACTAGGGAGAAGTCACCAGAAATGCTGCGCATTTAAAGAGGGAAAATGGGAAGCGTACGAGGCTTGTTTATGCCACGCTTACAGTACACGCCCTACCGTAGAAATTTGATTGTGGTTGGAGCGCACGATCTATGTATATGTCACACTCTGATATCTGCGACGCGGTCCCAATGAGCAATTACGGTAGCTGCACTTTGAGACCGCAGAATCACTAAAAGAGCTTTGCCGCGTGCCTAAGCGGGGCCGTACAAGTTTGAGCGTAAGCACCACCAACCGGTTGATTCCGTGGGCGAAAGAGATTGAGCTGTATCATCGCTGGCACTCTAGATAGGACCCACAGCTTGGGTTACTGTAATCGGAGTTCGAGGAAAGTGGGTTGTGGAGTTACTGTGACCGGAGTTCGTGGTTTCAGATTATAGGTTCATGACTCCTACATCTGAGGGTGTAGCGGGAACGGGTGTTCTTCTGTGATACAATAGTCTTGCCTATATATATTTATTACTCATACAACACTGTAAACAGAACAGGGGGA
>UZAF01018214.1:20102-35611 GCA_900617895.1 Haemonchus placei | reverse complement strand
ATCATAGAAATGCGATAGAAGATTGGAGCAATCTGCGAGTTAGGGAGTCCTTTAAATATATCTACAGCTGCGGATCACTTTCTTCCATCCCGATGCGGTATAGATCGTCGATAATAGCGAAGGAGTCATTCCGAACATTCAAGTATGGTAAACATGAAAACGGAAAAAGAAACAGAAGCAATCGAAACCAATCAAATAAGTGAGACAGTCAACAAAAATATGGTGTCCTATCGATTGGCCGGGAGGCGGGCTGAGTACGGTAATTGCAGTTTGAAGCCACGAGACAACCGCAAAGCGAATGTGGGACGGGAGAAGTTCCGCCATGCGGATACCGGTTGCAGTGCTCCCTTTATGCCGAGCACCCCATTATTTTCGTTCTTTGGCTCAAATATGTAGTGCCCGCTCAATTAAGGCATTCCAGTTCAGATTTTTAGAAAGGTACCACTTGTTTTGATAAAAGGAATCGGAGTTAACCGTGCATTCCGAGTATGCTTCAGAAATGAGTAGAGTGCGGCTTGAGCAGAACAATCTATGAGAAAAGTAGTAATATCATCTTGTATTTAACACTTACGAGAAAACGATATTGCTAGCTGATGGGAACTCAGTGCCATAGTTTTGGGTAGGCCAGTGTGGCCGAAGCATCGAAGATTTGAAGCCGACTTTTCCGAACCTGAACAATTGTACGAGTTACCCAATCTCACTCGTGAATGGGACAAAAAATGTAATGTTTACTGGCTTAAAGACCAGGCATAAGATAATAGTGACGAACAGAGGGAAAGAAACACTGATCCAGTACATTGCGGACATTTGATGCGACTGTGGTTTATTATTATAGGGTTTTTTCCAGGGAAATTTGTGGGGGACGTGCGTTACGTGCGTTCGAGGACGCGCGCAGCAAATTGCACGGCGAAGTTTGTGACGATTTGTACAATGCGACGCCAATTTCGGGGCACAAACTCGAAGTAGAGTAGTTTAGTAGGGTCAGGTGATCCTTCTAATCTACTCTACTTTAAATATGTGCCCCTAATAATAGGCGGTAAAGTCAAAGCGTTACGATCTTCGTGGCGCAATTTGCCGCGCGCATCCTCAGAAAGGAAATCCACATAGCCGAAAGTTGTTACCAAATGAGAGAGTCCAGACGGTCATACGGTAAACCAAGTTCAAGATCATCTTAATTCTTCTGCTTTTCTTTTTATGTGAGATAATGGGGATTACCATTAATGGAATGGTCTCTATGAAAACAGAACTCTGTTTACAAGCCAATTCCCTGTCGACTTGACAGCAAACAGAACTTCTGAATGTCCTTTGCTTCGTACCTGCATTCCCCGATTACCTATGCTAAAAGGTCCGATTCGTTCCTCATTCACAGTTTCAAACACCTACCATTTTTCGCAGTTCTCAATTGCTCCTTCCATGGTGTATGGGCAATCCTTCCAAAAGAAGTCGTTAGGCCAACCGCTTGCACATATTGGCATCACCATCTCCGTACATGTCTATGAATAAAACAGTGAAGTGATATAACAAGTTAGTAAAGATTTTTTGGGTGGCTCTGGACATGCACTGAATAGGAGCGGTTTCCAGAATGCATAAAAACCAGATCGAGTTCAGTTTGTGGCCGAATCCTCCGCCCATAACCTGGGTTAGATTCAGTTGGCTAAGGTAGTCGAACGTTGAAGAACTGGGCTAGTCAAATGAACGGACTCGTTCTTTGGCCATCGTTTTTGATTAGGTTTTTCCTAAATTATTCTTCAAAGCCAGTATTTCATTTCTTCCCAGTATTTGACATTTAGAGGTAATTATTCGGTAAAGAGCGGCGTAGGGTGATCACTTGAGCTTCCGGGGTTGAACGATGTGGGAATCATTACAACGTTCCACATTATTTCCATTGAAAAATAAGAAAACAACCAATCACCAGCGTTAACAACGGTTCTTATGTACAAGAGTTTAGCTACCTCACCTGCCATGGCCATCCCATCGGATCACCAAGTGCAGCAAATGCTCCTTCACAACGATCTGCATTAGCACAGAATGACGTTTTCGTTCCCGTGTAGTTGTAGTACAGATTTGTGACCTAAAATTTGCGGTTTTCCTGGGAGGATCTTTGAATTGGATCCATCTCTTGAGCGATGCGCCACGCATTCAATTTCCATTCAAATAAGCAGCCTATAGAACAAACTATACGTACAACCCAATAATTTGCTCCCTCATCCGAAGCAATCAATCAATTGTTCCAGTCTTCTGCCTGATGAACTGTGGATCCGTTGGTCAGAGGACTCGAACACTCAAGTAACTGCTCTTCGGGAGTAAAAGAGTTCTTTGAATTTCGGTATAACTTCATTCATTATTTGATTTACAGCCCACGCTTGTAGTAGCGTTGCTATGCCACTAGCCCACCTTGTTATATAAATGGTGGTATTCATACCTCGTAAAGCTGTCTAGCAGCGTCCTCGTCCGTGCTTTGGACCTTGCCAAGGAATTTGCAGGCTTCCTAAAACGGAATAAAACTGAAGTGGGAGTGAGCTTCTGTAATTACAACAACAAAGCTATGCACCCCGTTTAGTAAAAACTGCCTGCTCTCACAGAACAGAAGGCGACAGGGAGTTCTACTCGCTCAGGTTATATCTAATTAGATTTGAGAAATGAATTTACGTTACGAAGCCCATCACTCATTTACAGGAGTGGAGTGATAGGTATAAAGCCGGTAGCTACGTTGTAAATCTTTTATAGAAGCAGGTTGCGAGGTTCTGCACCCAAATGGCGTGTCATGCTTGCCGTGTGACGAATCACGCAATGTAGGGGTATATGAATTTTAAGGAGACCGTTACGGTAATTACGAGAAAACACATCCGCTCGGGTGCGTGCGAACATGGGAACAAGGGTGCGGATCCGTCGCCTTCCCCTTTCCCATTCATTCATTAAGCACTTTTCTAAATTTGGACGAGTTCACAAAAAAACTGGGCATTTTGGAAGCAACATAAAGACATTGTAAGGTAGGAAATTCGGAGGCCGAATTTCACTATCTTTTCTTCTTTGAACTTTTCAGTTCAACTGTGCTACGGCGGCCTAATGAATGAATGGATAAGAGGGAAGCGGTAGCAATCACAGACCCCGTGCCTAGAACTTTTTCTTCTACTTCTGAATAAAATTTGAAAGCCTTCAGAGCCTCAAACTCAGCGCCAAACCACGAATCACCAGCACTTTAGAAGATCAAACTACCGAGCATTAACTTCAGAGGGTAACACCAATAAGTCCCAGTCCCAATAAGATTTGCAGTCACATTCAACCGCAAGTTTGATCTATATGTAGAGAAAACTCCGTATCTTTCGATGTTTGTTTGACTGAGAATTCAAAAAATTCAAAAGCCTCAAACTCGGTAAGCGAAAGCGAATCCTGTCATTCTCACTTATGAAAAAGTGTCTACACCCCATTCGTTTATCCAGGTCAGATTGGTGAAGTTCAAAGACGAGTAGGCTCATTGCTAGGGAACCAGCTACCATTTTGCAATAGTGGAGCAAACAAAGCAAATTTTCGAGTAACTGATTTTGCCTACAAGGCTAGCTGTTTACGTAATTTTCCCCTATTTTTGAATAACAGTCATAAAGCTATTATATCTCAACCAACGGCTGCTTACCTTAACAGGCCATCCCGGTAAAGGAGCAAGAAATTCGCTCGGGTACGGATAATTCACCATGGCCATACTTTCGAATACCTCACGAACGAACGAAGCAAGGAACTTGTGGTCGTCATCAGAAGCTACACGAGATTTTTCCTCCAGATGGAACAAATCATTCAGATAGGCGCGTCCTTTCTCTAAAAAGTGAATGTAGATCAAATTTTACACCTACATAAAAGTAAAAAGCAATCTTTCCCAGATTAAGCCATGCGTCTCTCTTTTCATGCTTTATCAATTAGAGTTCCGCCAAAGGGTTGCAAATGTTGGGTGGAAAAGAGAGTGTCTCTCTCTCAACGAAAGGAAATTAGGGGTTCAGATGAAACCTCATTCCGACTGCTGCTTATTTTAGGAGCATTTATTGAGAGGACTTAAATTAGATCGATAATACGCTATGACCAAGCGAGTATTTAAACGGTACCTGTTTTTGCCAGATTTTTCAGAGCTCGCCATCCTCTCTCAATAGCTTTACGATTGCAACCAGCTCCAAGGAATGATCGAGTGACGATCTGAAATCTCCCAGATCTATGTAAATTGTAGGAATATTGAAATCTGATGAATATTCGAGTGGTGCACATGNCTCAATAAAAACTAACTGGTTCCGGCATTTTCTTCTCTATCGTCAACGTGTTGGACAGTGGAAGCGGAGTTCAGCTCGAAACGCTTTTTAGCGACATATTTTCACTTACACTCCCCATTGCAAATCACGCAGGAATGGTCGTCGGAGTAGCTGGTGATNAATGGTATCAGAGGAGGCGTCGAATTCAAACCATGTGCAGATCTCCGAAACCATTTTTTCGTGAACAGTGCCTTTAAGCGGTACCTGTTTTTGCCAGATTTTTCAAAGCTCGCCATCCTCTCTCAATAGCTTTACGATTGCAACCAGCTCCAAGGAATGATCGAGTGACGATCTGAAACCTCCTAGATCTATGGAAATTGTGAAGAATATCGAAATCTGATGAACACCTCGAGTGGCGCGCATGAATGAGTAAAGACAGATGAGAAGACGTGGAGCAGGAAAGTATACAATGAAGATGAAAGCAGGAGAGACGGTATGGAGGGAGCGGAGACTAATACATATACGTGATCGAGGAGTTTTGAGGCTCAAAGAGAGAAGGAACATTACAGTAAAGAAAAAAGAAGGGCTGTGCTGTAAGAAAAGATCAAATCATACGAATTGCTAGACCAGATCGACATAACGTGGCCGCCAGGTCTGGGATGAGTGCAGCTGCGGCGCAGCTCACGAACCGATGCTCTTTACAGTAGCAGAGGTATATAGCGGATTCAGATACATACCTTGGCATAAATATCTTCTGGTACGTGGGAGTCGACAAACCAAAATACAGGAGCTGACGCTGCGATTGCTCTAAATAGAGGGATTTTGGCATGATCATTTGTATATTGTATATAACACAATCTTCTATTACAGCCCCAAAATTGCAAGCAAAAAGCCGTAAAACATAAGTTCGGTTACAATGATATTCTCGGACCCTATTATGGAATAGTCATTTCTAGCCTATTCGTTGTCATTTTTAGCCAACACTTGTTCTCACCAGAGCCGCTGTAAGCAAATACGAGTTAGCTCCTTCCCGAGACCAACGTTTTGGTCGCAAATCTCCAACCATGTCGGAATAAATACTGTATATATCCACTGCTGAGATCTTTTGGAGCAAATGTGAGGTAAAATTCTTTCGATATGGCATCAAAATTATGTCTGGACTGGAAATAAATAACATACCCGTTACCGAGGGTTCGAATTACTCCCATAGGTAAGGTCACAGTATTTTGGTACAGTGGACATGTCGAACTGGCATTAATAGGTCCTGTCCCAAAAGCATGTCATGCCATTTGATATTAAGTTATGGAGCCAACTCTACTGCAAGTTTTCAACAACTCTTTTGTCTTCTTATAATAGGGTTGCAACGGTAAGACGAGTATGTCAAATATTAACGGTAATAGTACAAACCCGGCGACTTTATGTGGATATTTTGTTCGAATCCATGCGGCCAACATACCGCCATATGAACCACCAAAAGCGATCACAGGAGAATTCTCGGCCCCGGGTATTCTCTGCAATTAAAAAGTATTTCGTGCTGACATGTAAACAGAATTGAATGGATTGTTTCGATTATACCATGCAACCCTTTGTCCTGATGACATTCGAAGAGCAACAAGGAGAACACAACTTCAAGTACGTTGTTTCAGGGGTGAATCACCCTCGCTCGAACTCTTCTCGTGTTACCATATGAATGGAATTTTAAAGCCTACCTTCTGTTTGAGGTAATCAATAAGGAGCACGAAATCAGCCAGGGCTTGTTCTGAACTGAGATATCCGAGGTGGTCGGTAGTATTGTAACTGGTAGCGCCGTACGGCTGTGTCCTTCCATAGAAACGATGCTCAGCAAAGACTACGGCGGCATGAAATTCCGGAGCAATATCCCACATAAAACCCTGAAAACATGTACAGTTGTACATTTACCTAGATGTTAGGACCTATCTGGATCGCGGTCAGTAGGAGGGATTTTCGCCTGTGGGCGCGGTTTAGCTTCCAGATGATCTATTTCATGGCCTCTTTCGAGTTTTGTTTTTTCACAACTCTGACATTTCGGCACTTCAGGTGACATTCATTCATTCACGGTTCTCAGAATCAGAGCAGTTTAAAATGAGTCATCTGAGATTCTGTGGGTGTTGGACTTCACCCTTTTCCAGACCTCCCTCCCCAATCGATAAGTATCCTTTGTACATAGGTAGCTAACATAAGTTAAGGGATTGCGATCTTCTTTTCCAAGCTAACAAGCATGTCATAGAACTTCAAACTAACCGTATTCTCTGCGAATCCTTCCAACTTGCCTTCATTTCCTGTATAGAAAAATATCGGGCCGCCTTCTTCATAATTATCAGTATTTATGAAAAACCTGAAGGAAAATAGTTTCTTCATTTCAGAATTGTCCGAAGGGATCTATCCTACCACATATAACTGTTCAAAGAAATCCTCACCGTAATTTGAATTGATCCTTATTAGCAAAAGCGAAGTGATCCAGAGGTACCCCATCAAGCCACTCTTCAGACCACTTGTATGGAGATGACCTAACCGATTTTGATCGAGTGATCGGTACCCACGTGGACGGATCACGGATGTGCATAAGTGCCTCGCAATATGCGAGGAGCACAAGGAGAATTAGCATTCTGCAAAATGAAATACTTGGTAAAGTGCATCAACCTCAATACCTAATCACATTGCTAAGCGCGCGGCTGCAACGCGGTCTTGCATGCAAGTGCGCGACGCGTCCGCATCGCAGACCTGCAGAGGGCGCAAACCATCGGGAATTGGTTACACTGATTGCTATGTGCTATGAAGTGTAAAAGCACGAGTAAAAATTGCAACGAACTGCAAAATATTTAGAATAATTAAGAACAGTCGCAAACAGTGGAACTGAAGCAAATATGAGTGGTGAGTATAACAGGTAAGCTCCGCCACGGAAAAAAGGCACAAAAGCGAGAGAAAGAGCCAGTAAAAGAGATTGAAAAGTGAAGGTAACTATTCTAAGGTAACTAGGGTAACTATAACTCCGGGAAAGCATAACTTAAGCAAGAATCCACCAGTATCGATTGCATAGGTTCCGACAATCGGCATCTGTGTTCGAAATGTTTGATACCTTCTTATATACTGATCAAATCTTCAGATGGGCGGTGGTGGTGTAGTGGCAAGTGGCGCGCTATGACACACGCATGGTCACGGGTTAAAATCCCGGATCGATATCCGAGTTTTCCATCCGTCTGCTGTTGGTTAATAGGTACCAAACTCGTTTGGAAGGATAAAAGCGCTGTGTACATTTGCTGGCCATCAGAAGTCATTGTATAGGCATTCAAAACGCCGCTGCGATTGTGAACAAAGTCGAATGCCTAGGCGCATCCCTCAAATGGGATTGATTGACGCCCCAAGGCTTTTGAAAGGTTTTAAACGCATACCTCATATTGTACTATTTATATACTTGGATGAGAGGATGGACCCAATGCTGAAATAAGCACTGGAACCAATCAGGGCATCTTGCCCCGGAGTTAGAGAAAGCGAGTCTTGGGCAAAAAGAACATGGAACAATACTTCGTTCATTCGCAGTTGCTATCAAGTTCAATCAAACGATCGATTGGGTTCTATTCAACGTGATGAAGATGAATAAGTGCGGAGGGCATGAGAAGAGGTGACGAATTCTTTCACGAGATTCTGCATAACTGAAGCGAGAACTGGAACAAATGGGTGATGGTTATCAAGGAAGCAGGGCAACCGACGAGAACAGAAATCAAGCAAATCGGAGCGAGCAAGGATACTCGAGTTTGTCCAAGTCGATGACCGCGGCCGACATTGATTGACCCGACGGCCAAGACTATGACAGTTGGCAACCCATTTCAACTGTTAATTGGCACCGCTTAAACCCCTCACGTGCCTAGGGGGTCACTTCAATTAAAACACTTCATTACGACTGAAAATCTAACGAAAGGAGAAGAAGAGGAAATGATCAAAGCAGCGGTCTAGCTTCCGTTCCGCGTTCTCCTTAGGCGGCATATTAACAAGGGAAAACCTTCCCTCTGTGTTCATTAGTAGGGTAAGGAAGAAGCAAAGGGTTTGTAATAGAAAAAGTTCATGGGTTCTGTTCAAACACTTCGCCAAATCTTGAACTTGTGGGACTTAATCGACAATTATGTGGGTGTGGGAGTGCCCTCATTAGCCTCAAACACTTATATCAGCTCCAAGGCTATCAAAATAAGTGGAGTTCTTCAGAAGCAACTCCCTCTTTCTACTTCGTTCTGTAACAGATTCGTTCATTCTAGGCTGTAAAGTTGAGTATGTGAAAGTAGTAGAAAAGTACAGATCCTGGAGTATAAATGGGTGTGCTACACCAAAGTGGGTGTCAGAGTTTCAAGGACCAGATTCCAGGGGAATTCCAAATTTTAGAGTCAGCTTATTTATTTCTGCTTATTTTTATTTATTTCTTGCCCTTGAACTTTTTTTTGTGGTTATTGACTAACATTTATTCAAATAACGCAACGTCCTTCAAGTATCGGTAACCTCGGAGCTGAAGACGAGTAAATGCACTCCGCAGATGCCCTTCCAATGTTTTTTGACCGCTTTTTCATTTGTCTAAAATTAGAATTTTGTTATTTGAATGAAAATTTGTCTCCAATGAGGTCAGCTGACTGCTGCCACCCTTGAGTAATTGAACGATAACTTTCCACCGACATATACCCTATTAATCAGACTAGTTTCACATTCGATCTTTCTTATTAGACACATAGAAAGAATGCATGGCGCATTCTAGACAGATCGAAAAATGAAGTCAAATTTTGTCCTTTATGTAGAGCTCTCATGAACGATATGAACATTTCTTGAGGATTCAAAGATGAGGAATGAATTATACATACAATGCTTTGAAAAACTTCGACTCATACTTTTGAATTTTTTACAAAGTGTTAAAACAATATCCTATTATTTTAACCGTACGAATGCTATAAACTGTTGGATATGGAAATGTATCATCTTCTGTGCAGACAGTCTCGTTCCTCTGATTTAAACTGTATTTGCATGTTGATATGGCCGATGTCGAAGAATTTCTTTGGATGTTCACCAGATGACACGTAGTCTTTTGGAATGAAGAACGACACCTTTCGTTGGCAAGGCTGAAAAGTGGAGATGTCAGAATGAAATAGTTGTCAGGAACGTTTTTATTATTTCCCAAAGGCACCATGTCTTTATTTTCACTCGAAAAATTTTGGGCCAATCTTATCCTCAAAAGTTGTCGTTGAAAACTCATATCTCAGCATTAAGTGATCCTTGCGGGTAGGTAGAACACAAATGAACTTGATGGAGTGGCTTCTAATGAGGTTGAGACATTTCCAGTTTAATGAGTAATGGATCTATAATACAATTCACCCCTATTAGCAAAGCGGGTGCAATTAAAAAGAGTACCCACTAGGAAATTTTCAAGTCACAGGAACGGCATTCTTGCCACTTAGAATTAGGCAAGGCCGAGTTTGAAAGTGCTCTGGGCGATTCTCTGTGCACCCTATAATAAGTGGATTGTAGGCGTTCGGGAATAGGTTGAAGTTCCGCCCTTCTCAGACTTCTTCTTTACTCTGTACACCATGTGACGTTTTGACTTAGCTCATGCCAGCTACTTCAGTGGGAAAGACCAATCGTGCGCGCGTGGTCTCGGCTGGTCTACATAGTCGTGTACGTTATGAGGGTAAAGGCCTCCATCAGATTAATAGTTTTCTATGCTAAACGGCGAAAGAGGGCCCTCTTTTTGAGGCAAAGTAGTTTATCTCAAAGTATGGCCCCTATTTCTTTTCATTGATCGTACTTATGTTGAATGACATAACATACCGTCAATGAATCGTCGCAGTCGTGGTAAATATTTAACTTTGGATCGATTGTCATGATTTCTGAAGCATGGCCAAAGAGCAGAAATTGTCCCATTGAGTCGGTAGTACCTTCGGCCATGAGATCATCAAGATCGGGTCCTAGAAAGAGATAGTATGGTGACACAGAACCATAGTAAACTTGAAAACTAGGCTCATCAGGGAGTTTTTTCGTGCTCCAGAATAGAAGAAAAAGCGATTGCGTGAGACCTTACCGGTATCGTCATCATAAAGCTTCACTTTGGCGTTCGCCAGAGGTCGATCACCACACATCAACGTCCCCTTCACTCCGGCAGACTGTGTGAAAAGGGTCTGTGCCATCGTTGAGCACGAGAGTATCAAGAGAAGAATACTGAGAACGCCCATCTGAAGAAAGAAGGTTTTAGCTCCCGAAACGTCGTATCGAGTCCAAAGCAGAGATTAGTTGTTAGAGCATTGTTGAGAAACTTTCACCAGCAAAGACCCATTTATAAATTATTTACCATTTTAGCTAAACAGAGGTAACTGTTTCTGAATGATGAATAGAGAGACTATCGCCAGAAGAAAAGGCGTCTAGAAGCAACCTAAACTTCCTAAAACAGTAATGTAGAGGAGTTGCAACAGTGAATCATTGATCGAGATAGCGGCGATGAGAAATGTTCGAGACATGGACCGGGAAGAAATCTGCTTAGAACTCAAGTCAGGGGTCGTCTAATGTCAACAATGTTCTGCTCAGTTTCATAACTAGAGAACATAATCTGACAGTTTCATAACTAACTACCCAAAGTAATGGAAGCCCAGCTAAGATCAAAGGTAAACCGGGCTGGATATATCCTACTGTAGTTTCTAATGACTCGCTGAGGCCGGTATACACGTAAGAACATTATCGATTAATAGTGACGTACGTCGCGCGAGCCTAAAAGTCGCGCGCTGAAGTCGATACAGGTCAACTGTGTAGGGCTCTAGACGGTGTGGATTGTGCGGATGGCGCGTTTAGACTCAGATCGCATTACTGTGCACGGCATTTTTCAAAGGATCTGGATCTTGTAAACACTGAGTATACAATTTTGACAGCGATCAGCCACTATCAATCCATAATTTGGTATAAGTTGATTGAATAAACGATGATAATTTTACCGTAACGGTGTGTAAACTGAAAGCGAAGAAATGCAGAGGACTGATAAGAAAGGCCATTTTGTGTAATAATAAAGCATAGGCGTGTTGGGTATCGCTGGGGTCACGCTCAAAACCACGGCTGCCTCAAAGCGAGGCTGATGGATATTCCACTACCAAACCTTCCCCAGTGAGGCACTCCCCTAATTTGATTGGTCCACAACCGGAAAAAAAGTTAGTAATTCTAATTTCTTTCAACTCAGAGTACTGCAGCTATTTTATTCAATAAGTACGAAAATTACTCATAAAACACATTAGTTCGTAGAGTACATTAACTGCCCCCCTTTGCAGCTTGTCATCCAGACACCACCATCGCAACTCGTCTGGCTGATGCAGATGGTCACGGAGTTGCCACTATTTTCCATATTTTTTCTTATCTTTCCCAGTGCTTTAGTGTAATTTCTTATCCGGGACGCTTCATGTGAAACATTCTCAACGAATGGAACAGCGTTATAAGGACGTTACTGAGCTGAACATAGAGAAGGCTTGAGCAAGGTAGAACGCAACATTCACCAAAAAACATCACAATATCACAATATCCGAAAAGTCACAAGGGATAGAAAGAGGTTTCCAAGCAGTGCATCACCGATTGGCGCCGCTTTTTCTCTACAAGTTCTCTTCACTTTTTTGTTTTCACAGTTAGACTGTCTCCCAGAGGGCAGCATCGGACACAGTGTTGGGATAAAGAAAGATTTGGAACTTCGGAAAGCACCTGTATACACTACTTCGATCCAGTAATTGGATTTCTAGCAGAGAGTTGCACAGTGCGACGATTCCATGTTGCGGGTCCTTCCAGTTATAAGAGAGAAGACCGAATGTTGCAAGGGATTCTAAGCATCCCCAGTAGATTTGTTGAATTGAAGAACCAGTCACCATTCAATGATAACATAACCCCCAGAAAATCGCAAGTACGAAAAAAAGTTCCTCAAAAGTTCCTGAAGATTCTGAGAATGTTCTCAATTTGTTAAAGGCAGTTCGGTTCAGGAATTTGCGTCCCCGCCTAATACAGTACGGAAATAGTCAAAGTTCCCTTAAGCGCATTGATAAGACGGGAATCAAATCGACAAAGGCAAGTGTTACCATCAGACGGAAAGACTGGCAATAAGGCGGAGAAAGATGCCTGTTACAACCTAAGTACTCACTTAGAAAACAGGTTTTGTGACCGATGATCGTAGTCGTCTCGCGCTAGGTAAACGGAAATACAATGATGACTCAGTGTTGCCATACTTACGACCAAATTTATTGGAAGAAGTTCAAAGAAAGGATCATTAGTCATCTGGTGGTTTATGTCTGAGCAAATTTCAATTAATCACTCATTTGAGCTAGTTTGTGATGTCATGATATAGGGCAGAGGCAGGGACAAGTAAAAGGGCATGAAATGGCAAAAACGAGTCCTACGGGCAGCAGTAAGCTCCCTTTTTCTATCTCATTCGACATAGGCGGCCCCTCCGATTCACTGGCTCAATCGTACTTGGTGGCACATGAACTCATATTCGGCCTTACGGACAGGAGCTCACGATTATCTATTTCTTCCGTTCCTGATAAATTCGATTCTCTTAGCAAGCCCAAGATAGAAGATAGGTCTGACTAGTATAGAACACGTATGGGTGTAAGCCTGGGTGGTTGTAGTTCATATGGAAGCATTAAGGTTCTAGGTTCACGCTCATTTCATGCAACCCACAGCGGCAACTCCTACCGAAGCTCCTCTTACAAAATGAGTTAGAAACTATTGGTCAGAGGTATCCTAATCAAAGGCTGGGCTAAATCGAAACACTCTCTGAAAGCCATTTGTTTCGGCCCATCTGCAGAATGTGATTGTTTTCATGTAAAACCACCTGGGCACTTGAAGTTTATGGTGGCCTAGTCATTGTCTGGCACCAGTGACTCATGGTATCTTCGTAGACCAAATTCATTTTGTCCGATGTTTCAAAAACTAGTTCGTAACATGGCATTCTCAATAAAAACTAACTGGTTCCGGCATTTTCTTCTCTTTCAAATCACGCAGGAATGGTCGTCGGAGTAGCTGGTGATTTCTCGCCATGTACTTCTCTGGGCGAGCTTAAGGAAAAAGAAAGTACCGCATGTGAATTCACAAAATCAAAAAAGACAAAACTTGATCTGGCTCTATGTTGTTGTCAACAGCTATCATTTCGCCGAGGTGTAGAAAATACAAGTATGGATCCGAGGCCGAAGTTTTGCCTACAAACCGCCATCCTTGTGGGCCAAAGGATAGACTTTTAGAAAACTTCATTTGCTCAAACGCTTTCAAAATTTCTGCTAAAACTGATGCTAGTAGTCTGTGGTTGGGTTCTCAGCTCTTTTTGTATTCGCTGGTGAAGATTTGCTTTGTAACTTATCATGACACAACCGTAATCACTTTTGCGGTCATGAGTGATTACGGTCCTATTGAGCATGAATACCTCTTAAAGACGGCGAATTCACGGAAACATCTTGCAAAATAAATCTTTCTTTATAGAAATCCTTTCCGAATTAGAAGGACTGAATACGCGTATGGCTGCTTTCATAGTCCGCCGGCCGGCCGGCGTGCCACGAGGCAGTGCTAGGAGGGAGGAGGGCGGCAGACGGTCGGTCGAAGGGGTGAAAACAAAGAAGAACAAGATCAAAAACCAAACAACCAAGGGCTCGTACAAATGGTTTTTGATCTTGTCACTCCTTGTTTACAGCCCTTCGAAGGGCTGGCCGACCGTCTGCCGCCCTCCTCCCCCCCTAGCACTGCCTCCGCCGGCACGCCGGCCGGCGGACTATGAAAGCAGCTTATGGCAGCAAACGTCTACTTTTTAGCAAAGACTGTCTCAAACATGGCAAAACCTTTTATTATTTTGATGTAGAGGTTTTCGATAAATACGATAAAGTTAAGATAATTTAAAAGAGATTTCTTATTAGTACACCTAGTCTCAATGCTAGCAGGCACTTGTATTTCATACGACAGGGTGAATACAACTTGTTCCTAAACAGCCTACGAGAATTTTATTGTCATGCCCCACCAAATCAAGACCTTGGTGAAACCGTTGGTGAACGTGTTTGATATTAGTCCACTGCTCCTTGAATTCTTCATTGCTTAGAAGGAAATCACCGGTTTAAAAAGGCATATGAGGTTTTGCTGAGTTAAGGATCGCTTAGTCATCATAATTCACTGTTCATTCTCCCCAATCCTATCTACACCATGGAGTCCTGTTATATGGGTCACGAGATATTTTTATTGTTCGTAAGCCTATTTAATTTAATTTTTGAACCCCATAAAAAAGGACCTTGTTAATAGTTTCCCCTGAATTGTGCTTATACCGTCCTGATCGTAAGCATAACAAGTGTCTGCTAACTGAAAGGTAAGTAAGTAGATTCTCTAAGAGGACTAGTAACGTCTTTGCTAGACGTGATGGGCCTTCGGCATTCCAAGTATCCATTCAGCTACTCCTATGTAATAGACGGTCTGAGCAATTCCGAACAGCGGCGCTATCACCAAAACTCGACAACCAGCTCCTTTGAATAGTGCCTTTGGTCCTTCAGTACGCAGAATACTACTGAAAATTCAAATTTGCAATTTTGTGAGTATTTTGAAGTAGACTTGTTCCTAGCTCTATGGCAAATACTCGTCTTCGTTATTAAGAAACCCTCCAATACTTCTGCTCATTTCCTTACCAAAAAGCGTCCGGTACACCTTTGTAAACCATATCGTTTGCTCCCTTTCTGATGGTTTGTATTCTCGTCTTGACCACTAAAGCAAAATTCAGTTTTCGAAGAGGTGAACCGATCAATATCTCGAAGAAATTTTGTGCAGTATCTGTAGGCTCTTCTTGAGACAATTCAAGTCCGATCTCCCAGCCGTGAGGTATGTTGACTTAAAGGCACAGTTACAAAAATGGTTCCGGAGATTTTTACATGGTATGAATTCGAGGCACCCTCTGATACCATATGTGCCAAAATGAGGTCGTAAAAAGTTCTGGGTAGGGCACAATAAGGGTCCTGAGAGTGGGGGACGAGAGGCCTCCGCCTCTCGCTAGGCTGACTACGGAATCTAATTGCCGTTCACCACTTTCGCATTGGAGCAACATTAGTGAAGATCGATAAGCTGACTGGCAAATTGCCAGCATGAAGATTTCGTAGCAGAATCAGCTGCTCGCGTGTTGTGTGCAATTGCAGACACTGCGTCGCGTTCGTCTGACTCGTCCGGATACCCCCCTTAACCGCGGTTTTCGACTGTGTAACTCGCCCAACCCCCCTTTTTTCTTCCTTTTTGACCCTTTAGATTTCTTTT
>UZAF01018214.1:0-12649 GCA_900617895.1 Haemonchus placei | reverse complement strand
GGGGTATGAGTTCGCCAAAGGCTTTAACTGAAAATGACTGAAGAATGAAAGGGGATGAAAAGATATGAAAATAGCTTTGTTATACCATATGTATGTCTTCAGGGCTTGACGCTCTGACCGGACTTTGAATAAGCATGCATTTACGAAAGTGAGTGGAAAATTTGTAATGTGTGAAAAGGATTAAAATAATTGGTATTTACTCACCAAAGTTAGGAGAACTGATTCCGAATCATCATCATCATCGATATTCCTCGAGCTGTTCCGCAGTCGGCCACAGTCGTTTCACTCAGTTTTTGAAGCAGGTTCGAGCTCTGTCAAAATGGGCATCACGGTATCTTATCACTAGATACGACTTACGTGAGGTCGAGAAGGCAAAAGATGCAGGTTCATTGATGGACGAAGACGAGGGCGCTCTATGTCGGCTTCTTTTAGCTCATCCCCAATGACTTTGTTTTCAGTCCTGAACCATGATATGGGGGATCAACATGAAAGTCGCGAGTGGTGTGAGGCAGGGACCCTCTGACCAAGAGCGATGCTGCAAACGGATGGACTCTCCACCGAAGCCAATTCTGCGTTCATCGATCGACGTCACCGTCCCCGAACTTGCGTATATACCTGCTTTAGAGTAAACGGCGATTTATAGGGCTAGTCTGGAAGCTGCCACTTAGCGTCAGCCACCCTTTGACAGACAGAATGAATTATCGCTATTGCTGAAGGGAATCCTAGATCCTCATGGATATTGGAACTAGCGAAGAGGAAATAACTAGACAAGAATTTTCCAAGATGAACAGCTTTCACTCTGGATTCTGAACAGTCGAATCGTTAATAAGCATACACTGCCGATTTACTGTGCCCTTTCCGTGGAATGCAATCAGGAAGCGACAGACATGCCACACCGACAAACTAGTTGCGGAGTCCACTGATGCACTCGTTGTTGGGCAGTGGAAGTGTTTGTTAGCAAGCCTAGCTAGCTGAGAACTTTTGTGTGAAACCCAAGGAGTGGGAGTGCAGCATGGGGGATGAAACATTCACCCAATTCTGAATAGACGCAGCAAACATCGCAGCGGAACCCACAGTGACTTAACGACTCTGGCTGCTTCCGCCGTCCGGCCCGCGAGAGACCGGGAGCCGCGCTTGCCCCTTGTTTGCAACTGAATTTCGGTCAATACCGCCGGACGAGTAGTCCCCAGGCCGGCTCGCGTGCTCGCGGACTATGAAAGCAGCCACTGGCGCCTATCATTGGGGCACAAATTTGAAGTAGGGTAAATAATTAGCACCAAACGGCCTTACTCATTCAATCGCGCGTCCATTCAGAGTTGTGTGAAGGTACCCACACCCGTGGGGTATAGCGGTGTTACTGTACCACACGTTCACAGAACGTTAAAATCTGACTACTGTGGACGTCTTCTCACATAACGTCTTTTCGATTCTGTTTCAGTGAGAGAGCAGAGACGAGCATCGAATTGGTGCTGTGTCGTAAAATGAATTAGTTGTCCGTAATCATCCAGCATGATGTTGACACATTAATTGACGACTGATGTTACGGTAGAAGTTTGAACATGAATTTAATGTTCGCGTTTGTTATCCAAACTATCTTACGCCTAGTTCCTTCAAGGAGCCTATTCCTGTAAACGTGGCTTTTACTATTAATTATTCCGACTTACTGAGTAGCTTCCACCATGACTCTCCGAGCTTATTCTCAAACCAAATCTGCGGTAAAGGGCAGTGTTGTGATATTGTTTTGCTAAATATTTTTAAAATCTTTTTTGAATGCTCAATTCAATATATCTGAACTATTATTCGAGAATTTACAGTATTCCAAGATCAGTGATTTCCGCGATAGTTAGAAATTTGAAGAACTGGACAAAACGGCACTTCGTTGATCATCAAACTATCCCAGCGACAGTTACAACCGGTTATTGTGATGTCGCAGCGATTAACACTGGATTGTCTGCAAACATTTGATGAACACAGATACGTTTAATAACACTTACAGTAACCATCCGGTAGCTGTCATTTAATTGCAGCAATTTTTGTTTTTCTTTTCAAAATTGTTGTTATCAAAGGGCAGAATGTGTGAGACTTGCATCCTACAGAACACGAATAAAAGTCATTTTTAAGAAGAGCTTGACAGATCCTGCTGCGCTGTTGCTTCGTGACTGTCCGATTAGCTGTTGAAAGCTGTTTACTGGTTCTGTCCCCTAAGGTGACTCTCTATCTTTGTTGTCATGTTTTTCATTGGGCGATTCCCACGCTCTTTTACCGCTTATTCCCACTGTTCTCTTGTTTTTTCCTGAGGAAATATGAAGCTCAAGTCACAGATCTGGAGTTCGCCTCACACGGTCTTATTGCGTACCTATAGTAATGTCAGTGTCTGCCTCCAGATCTCCTTCAAGCACATGCCGGAAGGTCTTCATATTGCGATCAGGTCTGTAGGCGAAATCTCTTTACTGTTACACGCCCTGTATTTTAAGTGGACGGAGATGTATACAACTTTGGATTTCGGCGCCGGGGGCTCATATATTGATACAGCTGCTCTTCGTTGGTCTACAACTATTTTGCAATCATTTCAAAATTGTAATCAGTAGATATATGAAAAACTGAGCAGTGTAGGCGTGTCAGAGCCCTTTTTGCCTCTGGCCTTTCAGCTTTCGCTCAACGCCTGCGCAAAGTATGAAGGCGGCCGTCGGCTGCCTTCTGTTCCCGTGAACGCGAATTACCACTTCACCCATTGCCTCCATTTGATATCGCAGGGCTTTCAGCTTACGGACGATTTTTAAAAACTAGCGCAATTGCTAACCCTTGGTCTTTCGAGCGTGTCTACCAATCTGTCAACAAACAATGACAGGTAACTCGTTGGAATTTCCTTGGTAATTGTGTGTTATCTGTTTATCAGAACATATTCATTCTTTCTTCCTTTTTTCTTTATTTAATCTTCAGTCTACAATTCGTTGATATAAATTGGTACCAGCAACGTACTTTGGAATAGGCAGTTTTCATTGGTGAGATATTGACTGGAACACTGGTGTATATCACTTTAAAAAGGTGGCTTTGGAAATTTCACATTCATCTTTTTCCGATGTGGTTTGTATTTGCGTCAGCGCTATCATAATTATACATATTGTTCAAAATATGCAGGTTCGAAACGAAATTTCCCAATAAATTTCCAATTTCTGCCATCACTTCAGCGCTCTCTGAAAAATTTTACTTGTTCCTACTAATGGCTTTAGTTAAGTCTTCGGTATGGGTGAGTTCGCGATTCATGACTTCACTCGCATTAGCCTTGTATTTATTCTTTGGGACTCGCTCAGATGGTGGGCAAATCCAAAAGTTGAATGCTCAAGGACCTTTTCTCGCAGAAGTTTTTTCTTCTTTCCGTCATCAATACTAACAGAATGTATCCGATCGCCAAATAATCTGTTTCGAGGAAAAGTAAGAGGTTTTCAAATAAGCAGAGATTGACTACTTCACCGTTGGTGGAAACTATCTTCCCTGAAAAGTGAACATTTTTTTAACATTTTTACCTTTTTTGCATCTTTGTGCTAAATAGTCATAAAGACGGACTCGGCAGGTTTCTCTAGACATGGCTTTGGATCTATTCTCTAGATTTCTTCACGAGAACGGAGGAGGTAAAAGAGGAGAAGGCAAAGGTATTTAGTGTATCTAGTGTCCATCTAGAGTTGCTCCATCGGTTATGGGGAGGATCACCAGGTGACTGACTGTGGTTTCTGGAGTTCAGGCTGATAAAATCCTAACTGCTTAATATGTCTTGATTTTTGATATTGGAAACAGAGGAATCTATACATGTGGATCCATGTGGCAAACAAAAGAGCGAGTGTCATGCTAACATTCGTTTCAGCTTTAGGGTTGGTGCCTTTTTATATCTTCATTATTTTCGATTTGAAAGACGCCATATAGACATGACAACACACCCATCATTGCCATTTTTATGACAGCTGCCCATATGAAGCCATTTGTCAGCCGGCTGTGTGGGCCTGTAATGGTTGCAGAATAACTTATTTGCTATGTTTTTGCTTTTGTTCGAGATCTTATCTCAAACTCTCGTACAGTGGAACTGTCGGCCCTGCATCCATCAATCATATGAAGCGATATTCATGTAGAGTGTTCATTGTTCACATGAAATTCAGGTTTTCAGAAGTTTATTTCAAATTCTTTCATGAATGGAGCAGGTGTTATTGGCATTTGTGCGTTATCCATACAATCCATCTGTCCTTTTTATTACAGTAACCAATTGCTATATTGTATTGATTGCTATTGCTATATGCTCATTGTAGAACCGCATCAACTTTATGGAAAAGATCACAAAAAGACTCGGTTCAATTAATTTGTGAATCAAGTCATCAGAAGAGATAATTGAGGGTCTTTATGGGAGTTGGAGCAGGTGCAGCTCATTTAGAAGAAATATAGACTTTTTGTTGATCCATGCCAAATTAGTGGTACTTCTTGGCGTCTTCACTGCGTCTCATAACCCATGCAGCTACTTAAAGATAGTTTTAATGAGCCATGTTGTAGGAGTTGCTACAAAAGTCTCAAAATTGATTGTTCATGTTGTTTGTTGTTCAAACATCCAATAATGATCGGCATAAAGTGCAAGTTTCAAAATTCAGATCATGGAAATTTTTCTTTTTTTGCGAGAGGTCGCTTTGCCTTCGTCCATGATGATATATCCATGTTTTCCAGTTGCGATTCATTTTCACGTGATGAAATGGCTTTGCTGTTGTAATGTTTCGTGGTGATAGGTTAAGGGAAGTTGGTGCTGAACTTTGAAAAGACCAAATCCTCACAAAAATTTGCAATCCTGTAGTGTCGTCAATGAGTATATGGTTTCGAAAAGAGCATCGAACAGCCTTTTCGGAAGAAACAAGCTAAATGTTTTGAAGGCACAGTTCACGTTAAAATTATTTTCAGAGATTCTACCTATAATGAACCTTTGACCCCCAAGGATAGCCTAAAGGACGCTGTCGTATCGGAAAATAGTCAAGATAGGGCTTCCAAACCCGGCTTAGGCGACGTACTCACCCAAGGCGGACGAATTGATGAACGTTGTGAAAGCTGTAGAGGTGGGAGCATTCGCACCGGGACCCACGCCTTGCGTGCAGGTAGCGTATTGCAGCCAGCTGTATCCAATGGCGCGTCCAACGCCCAAACTTACTTCTTTTTTTGAAGCCTTATATTTCTCCGACTTTTGCGTTTTTCACCACTTTTCCCCTGTTCTAGGCAATCGATGTTTCCATTTCTCGTCAAAAACAGGATAACCCAAAATTATCGTGAACTGTGTCTTTAGGAGTAACATTGCTGGCGGTCTGACTTGGGAATTGAATCTTCCTTAAAGTTAAACGTCTCGGAACTACTGCTAGAAATGTACCAATAAGCCAAATTTCATAATTGACCTAAGAAACTGGGAATGGCACTGCACGTCTTAGAAAGCAGCTCATAAATCGTGTCTTTCTCGCTATTAATTGAAATAATCTACTTAATGGCTGCACCTGGACGAGACGATTTTTTAAGTGAACGTAGGAAAGATTTTGTATTTTCAAATCAGCATCTGGTGTTAATGTCCAAATTAGCTTTGGAACTTGATACGTTTTCTGGCTCGATTATTTTGAGAATTCCTGTATGTGTTTACATATTTGACGCAAGTTGCCCATCTCTGATGTTGCTCTAGACGCTGTCGTGAGTGCGCTACTTTGGTCTCACCAGTGTCACCTATTTCCGCCTTTCTAATAGGCTAATACATATACGTCACTTGCCGCTCGCTCTGTTCCTGCACTGCTTCCCATTAGAGGCAATCCGTGGTCTTTTGCTTATCACTGAACACTTCAAAACTGTGCAGAGGTTTGAAGTAATCTTTGCTTTTCAACAAGAAATGTTAGCGATACGGCTTTTATTTGCGGAGTGGCTCATTGCGACTCATAATCCAATCAGCACCACACCGATGGGCTGGATGGCTAGGCCTCGGCGGTCGCGGTATTCTATCCGTAGCTCAATTCCCGAACCGTATATGTGGTGGGAAGAAGGGAGGGGACAATTCATGTTGATCTGTGCAACCTTCTCTTTAAGTCGGGATATGTAAGAGATAAAGCTTTTGACGTGTTCCGCTGGTAGAATAATTTGCGGCGACCATTCGATGTACAAGCCAGTGCTTTTCCCAGGCGGGTTTGCTAAAATATAACGGACGTCGAAAAGATGGGAAGTACCTCGGAATCGATCTTGGGACAATGTATGTGTGATAGTGCGCCACTTGCCACTTGCATAGTCCCAGGATCGATTCCCGGATCACTACATTTCCTCGACTTCAAGTCGTATATACATCGTGAACTCAAGATTTTGTGAAAGATCGTAACTTATTATTTTGACATAAAACAAGGTATCATTCCCCGTCTCGTGCTTCGAAGAAAAGAGAGAAGGGACCATTTCAGTGTCTCTGAAAAGCGGTCGTAAGTAGAAATTCTCTGTTTTCTATTTTCCCTTCAATTGGTCGTTATCAATTCTTGTTTCATTTTCCTGTTTCTACTTATTTTTCTTATTTTTTAAGCTATTCATTCTTTAAAGGGGCTCCTGATCCTAGCCGACCAACTGTTTGTGATAATCATGGGAGTTATAAATCGGCCAACGGCTGTTCAGCTACGGGTTTCATCATTAAAATGGAAATACCTTCAGAGAACCAGCGGAAAAGGTTCAAGGGCAATTATCCCGCGGTTGTTATTCTCGGATGAAACATATGTACTCATTCCATATCTCTTAGACTGAGATCTTTTCGACGTAACAGCCTGAAATGATTTCAGGCAGAAGAACATTTGAAAAAAATCTCAGATTGATAGAATGCTATTACGGCGCAATAGTACCCCTTAACTAATTTACTATTCTATTAAACACATGCCTGCATTCCGTTCTGAAACACCACCAGAGTCAACTTTTTGATAATGGTGATTTCAATTATGATTTGTCAAATTTCGAAGTGTACAGATCTTCAGGTCCATCAAATCGGGTTGTGCGCTCGGTTCGAGTACTTGATTACTCATTGCTGAGTCAACCCAATCTTGGACTTGCTAATTCGTCCAGAATTTTTCGGAGCGGAGTCATTTAGAGTGGGTGGCGCTCTTTGTGACAAAAACACTGCACCTACATTGTGAGAAACAAAGTAATTTCGGTATTACCAACTTGTTGTTATTCAGCGCTGTATACGTCCTTTTGGCCTTTTTGAGCCCTGCTCAATGTAAAGATCCAAGTAAAATGTTTCCATGATTGATTGTTGATCCCATACAAAATACATTTCAATGCAACGGTCGAGAGCCTTCAATATTATCTTAAAAATGAGCTTCTGAAAAAAGTATTCCTTGTTTACTGTAGGTCTGGGCTCTCCCTTCCGCGCGATACTTCTTATTGAAAGTACACACCTGTGCTTAAATAAATAACCAGATAGTTGAAAATAAGAATTCTGTTGCAGATGTATGGTCTACGGTTCTTTGTATGCGCTTCGCATTTCGCTTTGAATAAATGTTGAGCTGCTCGCTAGCTATTACGTTTTCAGCTCAATGACGGTGACGGCAGGCGTTTGTCAATACGACGCCTGTTAGTTGATGTTTGTGCTGGTCTGCGGTGTTTAGCATAACTATATCATGTCTGTGTTATAGTGAATTCAAGTTCTCTTCTGAAGTTTTCGACGAATTTCTCACTATTCTGTCATCATAGGGGCGGTCCCTACAGTTTCATCGGTCTCGTCTCTTTGGGCCACTCAACCACAAGGGAATATGTCTTGGAATGATCTGATTTTTCTGTCAGAAGCTGTGGCAGGGACTTTTTCGCCCTATCATACACTTCTACCTCAAAAAACACCACAACCACCAAGCTTGAGAGGGAATTTGTCACGTCCGCGATAATTGTAGTTTCTTGAAGTACTTTCTGATAAAAGACTAAGTTTTTGGGTTGTTGTCGCACTCTGCTGTAAAATCACAGTACTATAAACCAATTCACCGTATTCCATGCGCAAACTCTTCATGCGCCGAATGTGGAGGTGCCTTGTTTACTGTTGACAATCGATATTTCTTTATGAGGCGAGGGTCCGTCGCTTGAGCAATCTGCGAGTCTCAATACACTAATATGCTTTCCTTGTTCTAGGATCTGCCCTGTATGCTATTGATTTTTGTTTGTGTCAGTTATATGAGTGAAACCTACTGGAGAAAACGGGTTCTTCTCTAACCGAAACGATATGCCGTCTGGCCGTAAGTTTTTTTTACAAGCTGCTGTTTCTGTTGATATTTTCCTTGGTTATTTGTTTGTTTATGCGGCTTTTTCCATTTCCGATGTTAAAAATAGTTTATATGATTTATTTATATTTTGTTTATTTCGTTATTCACCTGTAAACAAGGTTCTCCCGCTATTTAACATTAATATGGTGTAGTTGGTTTAGTATTCTCAGGATTTGGTGATTTTCGTTGGTTTCACGACCAGAATATTCCCTTATTCTGAATGACTTTGAATCTGCAGTGTACATTATCATAAGTAGGGGGCTATTTTTATTGTAAACCGATTAACTTGATAAAAATTAATTGCCTGCAGAACTTCAGTGAAACATAAACTTTCGATTGTACGAAACCTACAGCACAGTTTTTATTTCCTGCCCTTTCATGATAAGATAACGTATCATGTCGATGATCTGTCTTCTTGGGTATGCGTGTTCGACGTAGTCTGTTCGAAGACGCTACTGCTGGGGAATCAATTTTCGAAACTTTAACAAATTCTGAATTTATGTTGAAGATTTTTATGACTAACTCCTTTTATGACATAAATTCTTCCAGTCGGGCCTCCCAAGGTCCCTCCCTCATGATTAACTGTTCTGCAAATTACCGGAAAAAGTGGAGCAACCGGATTTTGAATGACCCTCCGATGTTATATTCGTCACAAGTAGTTCCCGGGCAACATCACTGATTGGGTCACTAAAAGGTTGATTTGTTCAATGAACAATATTCAATTTCCCCACTAAGAATAAGTGAGAATCAATTCTTCCCTTTCTTACCAATGAAGTCATGAATCCTTTTTCTAAATTGATTTATGTCTCAGCTCTTTTTCGTACAGCTTTTACAATTGAACATTTAGTAGTAAGCGTTAAGTCGTACAGTGCAGCACAAGAATCGGCTAACTGCCTCAAAGGTATGAAAAACATGTGGAGCATGAGTCAGATGGTCTATCGATTACGTGATGTTTCCATAGACGCGACCGCCCGTCGCCCGTTGCCCCCCAAGCAATGCGGAGTATGGGTGCAGCCACTGATTTCAATAAAATTTTATTTGTTTATCTATTTATTTATTTATTTATTTATGCATTTATTTACTTTAATACACTCCAGGATGTGCCATTCAATGCAGAAAGTGATGAAAACATCAGTAATGTAAGCCTGAAGTTAGTACTTTATGGTTGACTCGCTTATTAAAAATGCATTTTCTTCGTTGAAGAAGGTGATGAAGTAAACCACTGTTCAATTCCGCGATTGCCCTTATTGCTACTGAAAGAAAGAAAGGAAAACCAGCAATTTCAACTTCGTTCACCCTTGGGGCAAGCCCCAACGATACGGTAATGGAGAAGACAATTATTTTCTTATGTCATTCACTTCAAATTTTAACTTAATTTCCCAAGGCTTTCATGAATGCAGGAAATTTTTTCGTCTTTTCCTCACTTTTGCAGAAAGGTTATAAACAGCAATTAGACCTTCATAGCTACGTTTAGCCTTACCACTACATCCAAGTTCATGAAAAATTATAATCGTTATTTTGGTTTCCATTTTTTGACACTTTAAATGAACGGAAGCATCAAATTCTAACATTTTTGGAGTTAAATGTTTACGAGCGTATTTGTTGGATGGGAGCACGTTTGTGCTAAGATGTATTCGATCGATGACTTCACGCAAATCCAATATTACTGTTTCTAATACGGGCTGCATTGGAAATAAGTTCCCTCACTGAATGTTTTGAGAGTTCTTCATTTCACCATAAATTCGTTCGGTTTTATCCGCAAAAACAGTTAAAGAGGGTTCGTTTCAAGAGTTGATGGCTGCTATTTCGATATTGTACTGAAAAGGTACTGTTTCATACATTCGCTTTGAAATTGAACCTTTTTCAAAGCCTTATCAGAACCCAGCTGTGCCTTATCACCACGGTTACCACGATATTGATATTAAATTACATGCCCAGTGAGGTTGTAGACATTTTAAAATTGGTTTTCACGCATATGGGGCGTGAATGCTACCTGGCAACGTATTAGAGAAGTCTTATTAGGTATGTTTTTCCTTCCTTTATCGTTTATTAAACAATCCATACAGGGGAAGCGAGTGCTACATGAAAGGTATCTCTAGTGGCCATATTTATTGATTTGCCCATATCTAGAGTAGCTTCTGTTTAGTTTGCTTTTCTCGTCTGGTCTTTATCTTTCTTCCGTTGGTATTTATAAGTATATTTAATTATGGTGGCACTGCGCTTCATCGGAACAGAGCCTTGCAATCTTCTTTTTTATTTTTTTCTTCGACTTTTTTCAAATATTCGATGGAGGTTATTCCTTGTAATTAGCGGTCTTCATAATTAGTCTTTATTATTGAAGGATATTTTCCTCTGGGGTGTTTGTCATAGACATTCATTAGCTGCGATATCCAGCATTCATAGCGATGTATCTTCTAAGAATATTTTTATATGATTGTTCTTGTACGCTTAACCGAGATTGCTCTATAGCATGATGAGCTGCGATTTGAAAATAAAATCCATTACCCAACATTATGTGTAGACCTCCAACAGGTAGTACCCTCTTTTGCTCTTTTCTCAGGGAGCATAGTGTGTTTACAGCGCCACTCCATCATCTGGACGAAATAGGACGTGTTGCAGTTTCTGTGGGTGTTTCCATAGCATTAACATAAGTGCTGCGTAGACTTGGCGACCTTCGCTATTGCATTTCTGAATATTGTGTTTCTCCTAACCAATCTGTTTTACGCGATAATCTTCTTGTATTCCCACCGATCAAAGTTGGTGATCTATCACGATAACGCCTGCGATCTATCTATAGACCTTTAAGAACTCGTTTTTCAAAAAACATGTTCCAAAGGTGTTGATGTCATGTTGGTATTTTTTATCAACAAAATGCGAGTTCCCCATTCATTGGCGATCATGTCAATTAATCTTCCAAAGAATTGGTTGCGATGGAGCTTAACTCTTTGGTAAGGACTACAGGTGCACGCAGGCTGAGTGATCTCAAACTCATGGCGCTCAATAGCTCGAAACGAAAAAACCGTACATAAGTGCACCGGAGCTCCGATGGTTAATGCCTTTCTATGTTGCTATTACTTCGACTTTCTTAGCACTGAGCCTTCTCTGTTTCTTTGAACAAGCTTGTCTTATCAAATAACTGTGTCGATAAGTTTAGTAAATTTTCGTTGGCTACGTGGAACTCTCAACCGATTTGAATAAAAAAAACTATTATTTCAGCTTTAGTGTTTGATTTAGGCATGTCCACCGTGCCCGAGCAGGATGAGTCGACACAGAAGATCATACTGCCTGAATCACACAGCTACTGTGGTAAAAACCTACCTCCACCGACGTCAAGTGGACAGCCAATCGATCTTCCTACAATCAAACACACGGTGGCTGATGGGGTTGAAGGTGGCTCAGAACATGGCACTGCAGCTACTAGTAATGGAACATGTTTTGGATTACTCGACAATGAGGAGGAAGAACGGCTTCTCGGTGATTCAGCAAAGCCTCTGCCATTCATCGATGACTCGTCTCGGTCAAGAGCAGGACGCAGCCCACTGTGAGTTTAAATTTGTAATATCGTGTTTTGATTTCAATGTATAGCTGCGCTCTGGAAAGTGATTCCTTTCAATTATCTACGTATATAGTTTTTTTTGTGCTCTTTCCCCCTGAATTATAGAATCACCAGCTGGGCTACGCACGCTAACGCGTGCATAGCATGTCCACAACCGCTTAACGCTCAGCTTAGATTTGTCAGTTGGCAATATAAACAGTACCGGTAGGCTCTCTATTTCATGACTGTTTCCTCACCGCGCCTACGTGACATTTCACACTCTTCATCGCGCTTACGTGACTTTTCGCGGACGGACGCACATATTGGGTTGTCCGAAAAGTTTCCGCCGATTTTTGATCCATCTTTGAATGAAAATTCCTAGAAGAAGAAATCCATTGATTAAACAATATATCCTCCATTCTGTTCCGTAAGGATTCGCCATCTCCCTGTAGGTTCCAGGTCCCCTCTTCCATAGAAGGTTCCAGACTTAAAATCGAAAAACTCACTCAGGTGCTTTTTGCAGTCCTCCAGCGAATTGAACGATTTTCCATTCAAGGAATTTTGCAGAAACCCAAGCAAGTGATATTCTGGTGGTGTTATGTCTGAACTATATGGGGGGTGTGGTAAGACATCCCACCCGAGCTGTAGCAACTTTTGACGAGTGGCCAAAAATACGTGTGGTCTAGAGGTACCCTGTTGGAAGATTACGCCCCCACAATTGGCCACTTCGGGTCGCTTTTGGTCTATCGCTGCCTCCATATTTTCTAGCTAACTATAGTACCTTTCCGAAGTCATCGTTTGATTATGCGACAACAGCTCATGGTAAGTGATTTCCCTGAAATCC
>UZAF01018213.1:14700-30169 GCA_900617895.1 Haemonchus placei | reverse complement strand
TATCAGAGGGGGCTTCGAATTCAAAAAATGTGCAAATCTCTGAAACCACTTTTTTGTGAACTGTGCCTTTAAAGTTCTTGAAATAATTGTTCAAGATCATCCAGGCCCGAAGCCCCGGATTCCCTCTACGCGTGCGGGAACCTCTGGGCGCTGCTCTCCTTTTAGGGAGCTGAATGATGCTGACTGCACACTCAAGCTGCAAACCCCCGAATGTTCTTTCTCTTCTTTACTATTTCTTAAAGAATAACCATACCGCTAGTTTCCTTTTCCCAACAAGGTCGTTCATCATGTTGACTTCTTGATCCAGGTACACCTAGTTGGATCATCCAAGGTTGTTTCCATCGCTGAGCGTAGAAGGGCACATTAGTTCAATTTTGTATTTTTGGATAGATTACTTACGTCTCAACTTTGAATAGACGTCTACGACTCCTGCAACCTGGATCCCTTGTTCGTTCTTTTTTATCGCCGAGGGCCTTCATCTTTCTATAGTTGATCAGTAGCGGATATTGCTCGCATTCCACTCGGAAAGTATAAATCGCTTTCCAAGTGATATCTGTTCTAGCGAGATGGATATCGTAAAGTTGTAGGTAGAATGCATAAATAGGATCGAGAAGGTCGAAACTCTTTCAAAAAGGTGACTTTGCAAGCAAGCTGTGTTAGGACCGGTGAAGCTCTTAATTGTAAAGACTCATTGCTAGAGGTAATAGTGTATCTAAGATTTTTTTTTCAAAGCTCATCCAGCAATTAATGGAAGCACGAGTGCGGCGAGAAGATTGGAATCACTTAACACTTAATCAGATTTGATCTGAGGATCGCTTACTTCCTAGCGTAAATCCTAGCGCAGCGTATGGTTTAGAATTTGGAAAAGAAAAAAAAAATAGACTCAAATGGAGACGAAAAAGACCCCTCCACACTGTGGCTTTCCTAGGCTGTTTTTCGGCACGAAGAGACGTTTGTGGCATGGAAAGGTAAGAGTTCGCAGAGGTTTCTCAACAGATCTGAATGTATCCCTATAGAATGTTTTGGACCACGTGAATCAGTGTCAGTCTAACTAAATGCTATCAGCTTAGTAAAAAAGACTTTACAAAATTCTGGAAATGAATCACCAGTGAGGTCAAATATGATGCAGTTCTGTGTTGGTTTCGGTAAGGCAACATCGGAGGCTTTTTCTCTGCGATAGATACGATCCATTTTCTACTTCTCACAGAGCAACACTGTGATTTGATCGCTTCTGTCCAGATGACTATGACTAAGAAGAGTCCTACAAGATTTGCGAGTTGTGGACAAAATTCCGGCTTGGACCGGAATGGCTAACCTGAATTCATAATGGCTTATTGGCTACGGCTTGTAAGCATGATGTCTGGAAGACACGAGTATGGGTTAGAGTCCCGTCCGACAAGGCTCCACTTTCGCTCACAACTGGCCTGCCTCAGAAGATTTTCGCATCGCGTACTGCGGTGAAACAAGACCACTTAACAGGGACATCAAGTCAGAACAAATTATAACTAAAAGGGCTCTGGCTCTGATATTCGCTGACTGGATTATGCAGATTTGTTTGGCAGTTTTGCTCTATCAGCGAGATAGGAACAACTAATCAGCACTAATGTTTAACAATATCAAAAACATTACCATTTGTTCGCGATTGATAAAGCACCTTCTGTTAATCCAATGTAGTTCTTTGTTTATATTATAACTGTATATACGATTTTTTTTGATAAGCAAAGAACCCAAACGAGTTGGGGCTGTGACGTTTCAGCAAAAGTATTGGGGCAGAGCATAGCGAGTAATAGACAGAGAAATAACAGTTCAACATTTGAGATCCTTGACTAATCTAAACATATAATGTCGTCAAAATAAATGTAGCTATTGAGCGAAAGACACGTCACAGCACTTTTCAGTGCCTGTTGTGCATGATTAAGTAATTACTTTTCAGTGTTCCGAGTCGCAACCTAATAATGCTCTTCATGAACGGCTGCCAGACTCGAAGAGACTTCATTGTGCATCGGGAGACTGCCATCTGCCTAAACAGCGTAAATAAAAAATGCTTTCGTAGAGAGGCGCTTTTGTCAGAGACTTTCTCAGCCATGTTCTCGTTTCAGCATTCATGTGCACCGGCGCTATGGACGTCGGAAGGAAATGTCATGATTCGCAGCCGTCTTTGAGGTAAATTACAAGTTCTTATCACAGCAGATAAGTGACATACGCGCCGTACTGACGGATCGAGGTTAAACAAGTGGATAAACCGCTCAACTGCACTAGCCTCCGAAGTAAAGCGAGCATCGTCTTAAAACTTTGTGGATCGTTAAGAGTGTATCTACTACCGTTGCTAAACGTAGACTTGATAGTCACAGCTGCCGCTTATCCTTATGAACCTAGCCCTGCCCAACGTGGTAAGCGAAATGCGTNGCCCTATATCAGGTACCACTTGTCGAAATCCTGCTCTAGACACCTGTCGAAAGTTCGCAGGCATCGCTCGGTTCAGGGTGTTCATCATTTGTACCTCCGAAAAATTGCCTATTTTGATTATCATCTGCCACGCCTTCTCGAGCATCCCTGTGGGAAAAGAATTCAAAACGTAATGTGATTTGAAGACGGCAAACAACTTCTTAGAGTCCCAGCTTCCTGACTTCTAGACAAAAGGCTTCAGTAATTTGCCCAAAGGAAAAGGGAAAGCTGTCGATCTCTCTGATGAATACATTTCAAATATTTGATTGACTTGGCAAAAATTTTAGAAATAAACCCGGACTGACTTCCTTTAGAGCTTTCTTGCCAACCTATCAGATCCCAATCTTTCTTGGAACGATTTGCTAGAAATCTCTTGACTCTGCGTTGAATTACTAGGATGTCCGTGGTATGTGAGGATGTCCCTGGTATGTGAGGGAGAACATTGTCTGTCAAAACTTCGATAGAGCAGGATTCATCGCACTAGATAGCTATCAAAACTGTTCGAATTCCACTTCAAACCAAGAAATTTCGCTATCTACTGTGATGAATCCTGCTCTATTGAAGGGTTGTCCAGAGTGCCGAATCTATACTGGAGGTCCAAATTAGATCGAGGCAGCTCGTTAGCCGAAAGTTGTCTAGTCTCAATGCTCCCCAAATATGCAGGAAACCACATAGAATGAGTAAAAGTAAACGTCGGAGGCAGAGAAAGTTGAGTGGTTAAGATTTAGGCTCGAGTCTCTTCTCTTAGGAAGATCGTGTATTCGATCTCAGAGAAAAAACGAAAACCAAAAAAGAAAAGGCAAAAACCGTGGCTTGCGGAAAGCGTGGTGTCGGCACCAGCGTGAGCCCCAGGTTGGCAGACAGGCTGATGGAGAGACCTTGTCACGAAAGCATGTCAAAAGCCTCCATATCACTATAGATGCTAGGACGTCACCCAGCAGTAGCGCACGGGACCACGAGTTCTGTGGATAGTATGCGAGGGCTGGCGAGGAGTCATGCACTTCGGCCAGAAATGTTAATTTGCATAGGAACACTTGACGTGGAATCTCTTATTGGGAAGCCTCGAGAAGAAGCAAGTCTTATGAAGGCAGAAAGATTCAAGTCCTACGCGACGACACTAAACGAAATGGTGTGAGCACCCCAGAAAAGGAGTTTTTCAAAGACTTTGTCTCCGCTGTTGACAGGATCAGCGGTCGAGCCATTGCTGTAAGGATAGGTATGAAAGAGGGGTACTGGACAAGAGTGTCCCGGTATGCGCCACAGGCTGGCAGCCTCAAATCAGGGAGGGTGAGTTCCATCGCAGCCTTGACTATGCCATAAGGTCAACGCCAGATGGGACTATATCGCCGACTGGGGATTTGAATGGACATATTGTTAAAGACAAAGATGGAGGTGAGATCTTTCACCTGACACATCTGTCTGCAACACGTTACTCCGAAAGGGAAGATCCAGAAAGTTACCTACAGCTGTAGAGTGAGACAACCTGATGTTGACCGCATATATACTAGTGAGGCGACTCTCGAAATTGTGAACAACATGAATGCACTGCCTGGGAAAGATCTAGCTGTACAGCTTAAACCTATCTCAACAGACAGCAATACATCTTTCCAAAAAAACCAATGACGAAAAAATAAGTGAAACGGAGTGGAAGATCTGGTGGTGGAAGCTGCACCCAACCAAAAAAATTACCCAATACGAAAGATACAGAGAGCTGTACTTTCAGATCCCGAAAAGCCCATCCAGAGGCCTAGAGCAGCGTCGTGAAGGTCATTCTACGATGTGCAAGGGAGACGCTGGGTGAAACCCGAGGTGGATTTCAAGGGGACTAAGAGGCATGGTTCTGGAACGATGAAGTCAGGCGAGTTGTGGGGCAGAAGAAAGCGGCTTACTTAAACTGGCCAATGGACCGAGCCCCAGAAGACCTAGCTGCCTACAGAACGTCCAAACGGCTGCTTTAGCTAAGGCAAAGAATACAGAACGGTGGAGTCCGTTAAGAATAGCGAGAGTGCAATATCCTGAGGAAGCTTGATGAGGCCAGGCGTCGGCGGAGAGAACACTCAAAAAAGAACTAAGCGTGAGGACAGCTTCCAGGTACGGGCAACGGCTAATCTCATCGAACACTGGAGAGAAGATGAGGTGCGTAGAGCAATAGGAAAGACGAATGTTGCGAAGGCAGGTGGTCCGAAAGGAGTTCCAAGCGAGGCATGGAGGGCGAACGAGGGGCACAGGATCAGGTGGCCTACCCTGTTCCTCCTGTTCCTGAGCTCTCTGACCACTAAAAAAAGGATGCCAGACGCGATAAGGAGCAGTATTATCGTCCCCATCTCCAAGAGAAAAGGGGATGCGATGGAGTGCTGAACTGCACAATGAACTGTACGAGCGATTAGTCGACTCAAGGTTAAGGAAACTTCTCACGATCTATAGGAGTAAATCGGCGTATGCTGGAAAGGACTACAACGGATTCCCTCTTCTTAGCTAGGCATGTGTCAGAAATTATGTGACCAGTTATCGGTGCGAAGGCAACGTCTTCGTATGAGAGAACCGTCCATTAGCTCCATCACTACAGCTTTCGCCACACTGAGTTCGTATCAGATCTTTTATGGCTTGACCTTGACCTTCTGAGTATAGCAAGCACGAGAGCAGAACTTGAATTGTTTGATTCCAAATCGATGAGCCCGGATTCAAGTGTATCACCGCTGAATTTGCAAATACCTCGAACAACCACAAGTGTTGGACAAAATTCGAATATTGCTGGGTGGCTTGCGAAATATTCTCTCGCACCGCTTCATTTCAAATGTTTTTGACTGTAATAACTTTTTTTGTGAGATTTAACAAATTTTCCGCGATTAGTCCTCTGTAGAGCGCTTCAAGAACTAAATGTACTTAAACACCTAATCTCCCTCGTCAAGAAAATGCACGGTAGGCCCTAGACGGTCATACGCACCCCTCGCGGCTTAAAAGCAGAGAACACGATGGAAATAACTTCTGAGATATCACCTTGAATAAATATGTGGCCACTCGTCTACAATATGTAGCACTGTCATGTTGGGAAACGGTCCAAATAAGGTGTTATAAGGGCTCGACTGAACGTGGACGTTATGGTTGGGGTACAAGAAAGGTCACGCCTGAGCCCGTTCCTGTTCCTACTTTTGATGGATTCACTCACAACGGAAATCATAGAAGAACCACTGAAAACCATCATCTACCCTGATAATATCGCTCTAAAAGCGAAAAGCAAAAAAAGTCATAATAAGCTGCAGAGGTGGTAGAAGTTGGTGGCGGAGAGAAAGCTTCGGTCTAACATGAGAATGGAAAAATTCTTCAGTTCCGAGGAGTGAGAGCTGGTCTGTAAGTAGGAATCACGAGAACAGCTTCGCTTCGCTGAGGTGACGATGCTCATATGAGCTTGTGCGGCTGAACGCGACTGGACCAGATTAGAAACGAAGACGCCAGTCCGGTCACGCAAACAGCCTCTGTCAGCCAAAGATGAGAGAGCAGCGTCCGCGATGGTACGGAGTATACAGTGGAACTCACAAACTCACTCGGTAGGGAAGGTAATGGGATTCGATATTCAAGGTATGCGGTCACTAGGAGGCCTGAAGAAAAGGCTGCAAAATCTTGCAGAGGCCAAAGTAACTGCAGAAGATGCCACAGTTGAAGGAAGAAGAGGCAGTTGGCAAAAACAGCGGACTCTGCGACAGCGCGAGATGAAGAAAAAGAAGAAGTTAACTGAAAATAAGTTCAACATAGCACTCAATTATTCCCAGAAGATTTGTGTGAGATACAGCATGACTAAGATCTCAATGAACTAGTTGAATCCTGCCTATTTCTTCAGTGCAAAACATTCGAGCAAGGTCACCCCACAGGCGGCATAGTTGAGGTGCAAAGTGTCCCAAATTGAAATCGACGTATAGGATCTACTTGTGGGATACATAAACTGAGTGCGAATATCCCGAACCATATCTGCGGATTGCCTTGTCGATAGGTAAGTTGAGTTGGTTCATGATCTCGTGATGAAAACATGGTTTGGGAGGCCCGCACCTTGAAACGGCCTTTCAGAAGTGATTCCCCTATGCAGACATAAAACGAGTTTCTCAAATATCTTGACGTGGGCTGAAGCGAGAGTTAACTACTGATTTTGCTTCGACAGATACTTCTATGACTCAACGGCGCTCTCTTGTCGACAATTTCTCTATTTTGGATGCGATGGTAATGGGAACAACTTTTCTGATGAGACTTCTTGTGAAGCTGCCTGTGCGATCACTCGCACTACGACACCTGCGCATCAAATAGATACTAATGGTTGGCCTATTCTCTTTCTATGAACTTTGTTCTTCTGTTTCTCACATGGGTAGAGTCTTTCAGATCTGCGTTGTCCGGATCCTTTCTTCAATCCTCCGAAGTGGCCACAGAAATGTGGCGACACAACAAACTTCAAGTGCAACGGTTGGCTACTTCGACGTTTATTGTGCCCTTCCCTTGCAAAAGAATTTTAGGAACTTGTGTCAGCCTTCCAAATGCACTCCGTGTGTGTTGCATACCACCTTCTCTTCTTCCTCCACGTTCTTCCCACGTCGAACTGTGCGGGAACGGTCTAAAGCCGTAAGTGTTCCTAACCGTTATTGACCTAAGTGTTCCTAAATAAAAGGTCTGTTCAGGATTATCTACTCCGCAAGTGGAAGGCAGCTATATTGCTCAACACATGAGGACTGTAATGGAGGAACGTGTAGCGTCCATTCGGTTTCCATGACGGGAATCTGTTGTGAATCTAACGGTGCGTTGATTTTTGTGAAACTTGGAAGTGCGTTAGTGCTCAGCAGTGACAGGACCTTCTTGAAATGACACACCTTCAATCCATGAGCGAAAGACTCGCTCGAAATCTAAGTACGGGTCGATTGGGTTGGCAACAACAGGACATCGAAAAAGAACGAGTGACGGTACAGAGCGGAAAGTGTCGGAGAGCGCTCATCGTTGCGTGCGCGCGTCGCGTCTCGTTTTTAGCATTGGAGCGCGTGAAAGAATAGGTTAGTGGATGATGCCGAGTAACAATAGAAGAAAACGTATCTCAAAAGCTATAAAAGACATATCCATGCATACCGACGGGAACGAGTAATAAATATCAGGGATTTTCTTCATGGTATAATGATTCATATGAAAGTAAACATCACAGAACTGTCTGTCCTCCTGCCATCGGTATGCGAGTATTGGTCGTACATCCACATAAATTGTTTCACTGGAAAATTTGGTAAATAGATTATGATTGGTAGATAAATCGGTACTCTTCGGTGGTAACACCAATTGTATAGGCCTAATAAAGCTGAAAAGGACCTTTTTGATGCTAATGAGTAGCACTTGCTAACAATTCTTGACTGTATTCAACTCTACCATCCCCATTCATTGATTCCTTCTCAAATTTTCCTCAAACAAGAGCTATTCATTTATATTCATACCAAGAGAGATGCTATTGTACCTTATTTTTCGTATGCGGGTGGTTACACAAAGGAGCACACTATGCGGCAACTAATTTGAAACATTTTCGACCATTTGTCTTAAATTAGTTATAGTGGGTGAGGAAACTTTGCAGTGAGGTCGCTGACTCTAAACTTCACAACTGCTAAATTCCAGAGAAATGTTATTTTACGTAAGCCTCACGGGAAGAAGTTTGGATGGAAGAAGGATCAGTCGATTATTGATTTCTATGCGAACGTAAGGCTAGTCATGCTTACTCTCATATTTATTATGAGGCACAAGTTTGAATCAACAATGTGTTTCGTGCAAATTGAACAAAGAAATCAACAGTGCGCAATCAACAGTACGGCCTTAACAAGCAAATCAACCATTTGAAAATAACTCAACAATTCAATTGATCAACGGATCTACCTCTAACATCTATTGTCATGAATCAAAAATATATCTTCAGTATGTTTCACTTCTTCTTTCAGTATTTCTTGAATCCGTTTCGATTGGAAAGGCCTCTAAAACCACAGTGAGTGCGAAGTGACCCCAGGTGCGAAGTAACCTCAATCGTACATGACCTCTTACATAACCTCATCTCACCCCAATGACGTGGTCATGGTTATGAGCAGTAGCAAAAATCACCCCATTATAATACTACAACACTCAATCAAAGTACTCACGTATTCGGTTCCTTGACCAGCTGCACATGAAAATACAACATTGAAATGTTGAAAGCCAAAATTCGACGAGAATAGAAAAAGACGGCTTGATTGTTAAGAGGTTAAGGATGAAAAGAGGTTAAACACAAATAGCACGAACGACTAACACGAAGAAACAGAAAACTCACACTGAAAAACAATCAAAAACAAAGAAAACTGAACAATCTACGAAGGGTCGGAAGCGCTAAGGCTCAAGTAGCCGTTCTCTCTTCGAACGCATCCACGTGGCGGCATTTTCGAAAGTACCGCGCGAATCATTCCGCGCTCCAATGCTAAAAACGCGACGCAACCGCGCGCTGGCGGCGATGGATGCTCTTCGATGCATTCCGCTCTGCAGCACCACTCGAGAACAGCTGCTTTTTTTTCAATGCCCCACTTAAGACAGCAGTGTTCTGATAAAGCAAGCACCAATGACCTATTTTTTTGGCAAGGAATGGTTGCGAGGGAATGGGCCGTGACTTCGTTTTATCGTTTCACATCGCTGACACGACCGAAAGCATCACTTCAGTGGAGCCAGTTCAAGCACTGCCTTTATCGTGTGTCATTGGGATGAGTAGCCTTTTGCCTTTGCCTTTGTACAATAGTCCCTAGAGCTGTAACCAAAAGATGACAGATGCGCTCGACGTAACTAGGTCACGCCCTAGCCGTCGCTTGCGGCGGATCAGACCGTGGTACTTGACGGGGTCGCAGCTGCTAGTGGGGCATTTCATTTGCGGTTGGTCCACGGCAGTCAACTCAAAGAGAAGATAACGGGGAGAAATGCAAATCATATGCTCTACTAACACTTGGTGGTACTTCAATGTCATCTCGAGACCTCAGCGGGCTGCTCCGCGCGCGAAGTGGGCTGGGTGACCTACTTTCGACGGACGCGCACAACGGACGTTCTCCAAAGATGACCATATGGAATGGCACATAGAGTCGAGCGTGCCGCCGGGTGTGTGCCGATTCGTGCGATTCTGGATGCGCGCGGCAAATTGCACGGCGTAATTCGTGATGATTCGAACGACTCTGACGCCTATTATTGGGGTACAAACTTGAAGTAGAATAGTTGGGTATGGTCAGGTGATCCTACTAATCTACTCTACTTCGAATTTGTGCTCCAATAGTATGCGTCAGAGTCTTTCGAATCATCACGAATTCCGCCGCGCAGTTTGCCGCGCGCACCCAAAATCGCACGAATCGTGCGTCCCCCGTGTCGCCAAGTTAAATGCTCATTGGTAGAAGCCCCCCAGCCTCTATAACAAGCTGTGACCCTATAGACCACCTTACCAAAACTATGTCAGAATACGGCTGCCCCCCCCCCNCCCCCCCCCCCCCCTCGCCCTCCACCCCTCTCGCTGACCCCCTTGAGTGTTTCTTTGGATTTTCCTATTTCTGAGAATTTCTCTTTACAATTCGCTGATAAAGTTTTGAATAGATGTTTTGAGAGAGCGTTCAAGTTTCGTGCACTTTGCGACTCATCTATCTAATTCGTTAAAATGCACACCCCTCCAAGACCTGTCCAGTTACTGAGAAACATCACGATTTCGAGAACGTGTTCCACTGAAAGTCTGCGAAATGTTTGCAAGGATTCTTACATATTTCTCGTTGTACACCTGAACTTTTTGCTTGCATAAACTTTTGCAAAGCTTTCTTGAAGTTCGACGAAAAGTGATTATTCGATGGCGGAGTCCATTTATGAAATAATAGCCACCCGAATTGGTGTCTACATGATGACAAAGTGTGGCCAATTCTTCCAGAAGATACCGCAATACTGAGGTATGGTCCAGAAAAAATGAAAAAATGATCAGAACGTCTCCGCATTGATGAGAATGGGTGTGACCTTAGTCATGACAAACATGGCCGCTATCCGGATCGTCTTTCGCCCATTTTCGTTCTGATATCAGCAGAGTTGAAGCAGTGGCAAGGACTGGAATACTCAAAACCGAAACAAACTGGAAGAACAGCTCATCGCAACAAAAGCCTTTCCTCTTACTACTGATCTTCGAAAGTCATTCGCGAATTAGTTTATGCTCAAAAGCTCTTCCAAAGTTTTCCAGTGCTGAATGAATGCGGACACATGGCTTACTCCGAGAGGGGATTGATGGAATGTAAACGCTCCGTTGTACTGCTCTCGTGTTGCGTTTCAACACTAGAGCATCGATTTTGATTAGCAGTAAGCCTGCCAATGTCAAATGAAGAATTTATGAATAGTTCACGTACCCAACGTATTGTCTGCAAGGTAATAAGATAATGGGCGGTGTTGGTGTAGTGGCAGGTGGCGCACTATCACAAACGCATTGTCACGGGTTCAAATGTCGGATGGATAACCGCCTGGGCCAGGGAAGCCTTCCATCTTTCCGGGGTAAATTTTGGTACCATAATCGTCTAAGAGGATAAGAGCGTTTACGTGTACATCGGCTGGTCCCGCAGGTCATTGTATAGGTCACCTACGCATTCATTATGCTACTACGATTCTGAATAGAAGTCGAATGCGAGGGTGCATCCTTCAGACGAGGTTGATTGACGCCAAAGATTTGAGACTTCATTAATATAGTAGTTTTCGGCGAATCCAATCGATTCAGTATTCCTATTTTTTGACGTTGAAACTGTTCGTAGCTGAGTTAGAACTGCATTGTACTGAAAATAACAATTTCTGTGCTGTGCTTGTTCTGATGGTGATCTCATTCGTTCTATGTGGTAACACAGAGAAGAAAAACAGCAGAACTTCTTTTTCTTCAGTGCAACGTCTGTCCTCAAATGCCGAATGTTCAGTATTGCGGCCATGCAGAGGTCAGTCCGTTTGCCTCGATGGCAGATGTGTGTGTCGACCTGGACAAGTACTATTTCGACAAATGTGTTGTAAGTTACTATATCACTTCGATCTGATGTGCAACTCGGTATTAACGTTTCTCTTCACTTGGGTATGAAGGGCGTGGTTCGTTGCTGAACATTGCAAATGGTCAGGATGAAATACTAAGCAGGTTGAAAGACGTGACAAGAGAGATTCATTCCTCCATCCAGACAGTTCTTTGCATTTATACACATATGCTATAATTGATGACCAGTTGAATGATGATAACTTACTTTGGTCCAACCGATCCTTTCAGACTGATACCGAGAAGGATGTGGTCAGAAAAGTGCCTTATCTATTTAGACAACCACCAGCCAAGCCATGCTATTCCGAATGCCTACTATACTTGCACTTGCTCTGAATGAATGATTTATTTCAGACTGGAAATGCCCACCAAATTATCAGAACCTTAACGGAGTCTGCATCGGAGATCATCGCCCATGAGCTCCCCAGGCATTGAGCTATTGGCTCTGCCATGAATTCTCCTGCAAAGTTGTAACGGGAAGAGCATTGTGTAAAATCAGTATTTATTGCTCCACCTTCATGTCCACATTTATATGTTTTATGTTCACGTTGATGTTGCAATGTCTTTCATAAAGATATCTGAAGCGCTGCCTCAGTTGACAACTTCAGAACGCTTGGAATGTCCGCTTGACAGGAGACCAAATCCTCCAAATAATGTTCAATTCCCGAACCTTTTTCCTGAAACTTGAATTTTGGCCAGTATACGCTATGAGGAGAGGCCTATACCTGCCTAATATGTAAGGCCATTCCTTACATAATAGGTATAGGTCCCCCCTCAACAAGTCCAATTTTCAAGCCCTTCTTTTTTTTCCACATTGTCAATTTTGAATCTGTGATGGAGAGAGGCGGAACATTGACCCAGTTCTGGATGCGCGTAGCAAAGTACGAGGTGAAATTCGTGGTGATTTAAACGACTCTGGGGCTTATCAATGGCGCTCAAATTTGAAGTAGGGTAGATAGGTAGCATTAGCTGACTCTACTGAACCAATCTACTTAAAACCAGTGCATTTGCGGCGTCCATCCAGAATTGTGAGAATGTACCCATACCTGTTAAGGGAATTGGTATGATATCGAAGGGTTTAGGTGGTATAGGGAGAAGTGATGCACGATCAATATCCGCCTGAACGTCTATCCGTCAACCAAACCTTCCATCCTTCCAGGGTCGCTTAATTGGACCAGACTCGTGTGGGAGGATAAAAGCAGTGACTGTACATCGGCTGGCCGTGGCTAGCATTGTATTGGTCACACACGCATGCAACTTGCGATTCTGAATGGAAGTCGAATGCGGGGCGCATCCTCTGACGGAATTGATCAATGACAAAAGACTTTAGACTGATATCGAATATTAAAGGACCTCTGAAGTTGACAAAGTCGAATTCTTCCATCGTGCTATTCCGATATCGTTCCGCCAATCACTTTTAGCATTTCTTAGGAGCTAAAATCCGGCAACCCGTCGGGAAATTTTTCGAGGGCTTCTGGAAAACTGACTCGGCGCATTCTTCATTTTGACGTGGTTATCTCCTGTAAGCAATCACAGTTAGTATTTATCTGACTGAACTTGATTTGTCAGAGGTAGAAAATCTACCATCATGTGTTCGCCCTCCATTCGGAATTGAGGTGCCGTGCCAAGCTCAAAGTCGGTTTATTCACCACAAAATGCCAATTTTTTTTCCAATCGAGCAATATTTGAGGGATTGAAGTTGTGGCTTTCTCGCCGGGCTGAACTCTATGAAGAAGCGCGGTACTCTACAAGCTACTGTAATGCCACATGGCTAATGGTGAGTTAAAAGAGAACTGGGAGCACATTTCAGGTAAAAGCTGAGGCTGTGAAATTCTGAATCATATCTAACTGTGAAATAAGCCGATCAAAAGAAGTCAGTATCGATGTTTGATGGAAATCTGAAAAATAGCTTCATTGCTGACAGTACAATATGCACCCTAGTCCGTGAAGACAGCCTTTGAGATGACCGTTATTAAGAAGGCATCGCTCCTCGCCTCTGTACGGTGTTCAAACTTTGTCACATAACTCACATTCCCTTCAGCATTTCAGTAACTACACAACAGCATGGCTTTCATCAATGTCTTCAAGTCCCTTCACACTCAAAGTGAGCAAATTGAGCCATGTTAAAGAAGAAAGCAGGATGAAGAATCAGAGAAGAATTAAACCACAAATGCGTAATACTGCNGATGGGGTGTGGTGCAGTAAAAACGAAATTGTCGCGTCGCGGCAAGAGAGACGCCGCGTGCGATGGAATATAGCAGAATGCAGTAGCAAGTAAGAAGTTCAGGAACGAAATAATTAACAGTAGAATCATATCATAAGTAATAATCGCATAGCGAGTGAGCTGTAAGAAAAACGTTATAACGAGGCAAATGGTAGACGGATTCCAAAGTTTCGTGAATGTGTGGTACAGTAACCTGAAGATACACTCAAGAAGCCGCCAAACAACCGTCACCCATGCCACGCAAAAAGGTATCTTGGGCGAGGTCCAGGGCTGGGTGGTGAAGCATGATGAAATTACTGTATTACACATTCGCGGGACTTCGAAATCCATAAGTAAAGGAGATTCTGGTGACTTCCTTTGCCCTGCTGTTTAGTATTGTTATTCATTCCTGATGAATAAATGGTCCAACAGAATTTCAAAGATATTTGCGTTCCTTCAGATCTAGGATGTGCAATAATGTTGGCGAACGCCGACGGAGAACGTGTTTGATTAACGAAGAACGATTTTGGGAGAAATCCATTAGCAGCAGCAGTGATAACATGACCCAGCCTTCACTTGATACAGCAATCAACGAAAGGTCACCGTAGTGAGTGGCCATGGAGTTATGCTTTGTCAGATTTTTGCATTGGTCGTTAGCTCCCTAGAAAGACAAGTGGTGAGTGCTTGATCCCCTATTATTGACTCTACACCTTTCCTTTCTGCTTACTGGCCTGTTTCGTTTCATAACGGTAAATATTTGCTTAGTCAGCAGATTTTAAACCTATTCCTTTGTCGAGCCTCCTTCAACTCACTGTGCAACCTCGACGACTGGCCAAAGTCACAGTGGTTCGCTTGAGAAACATCAAGAAGGAAATATGTTTTCCATTTTTTCTCCTTCACACTAATTTGCTTCTTCTTTACGACTCGGAGAACTACCTAAGTTAGCAATCATCTTAGCAGATACGGTTTTATTTCTTTAAAAGTGTAGAATGAAATCTGTGGGTGGAGCATGAAGGTTGCAAACTCGTTCACCTACTTAATGTCCAGACATCGATACGTGAAGGGCAACTAGCGCCTAGCCCACCAGCCCTTCAGATATTCACTGAAGGCCACGGGCGATATTTGTCACTCGGGATTGCCCTTCTCACACCTTTTATTGTGAACACTCCTAAGTCGTCTGTAATTTTACTTATTGTTTCTCTCTGTTACTCCTATTTCAATGTTTTGCTCATAGCAGTCTCAAACTGAATGATATGATACTGCAGCTATCATGTTCAAGGGTCAAGCTCAAGGATGTACAAGGAAGCAGGGGAAGTACCTTGGGTTCGACGAAATCTGTTTCTAGTTTGCACCTTGTCGTCAGTGGTCGTTGGAACCATCGGTGGTTCACTTCTCAGGTAAGCCAACTTTTCGTAATTTGTGAGAAGCTGTGCATCATTTACTGTGAAAGAGAATCCTCCGCCCAGTTCATATGGGGAATGGCGTGTCAACAGTTAAGGAGCTTTTTCGTGGTGGATGTAGGCGAAATACGCTCTTACGGGTCCACTTCAATTCCATCAACGTCTGTCGCACAAGCATCGCGCGGCGCATCAGGTTGTGAACCCCAGTGCTATGTGATGTCTTGCTTAATTTTGAGTAACCTCTCTACTCGCGGGTTTTCCAGTAGAACTTTGAATGCGTGATCCACCTGTAAATAGTAAATAGCTGCACCGCACTGAGAAATCAGTGAGATTTGCTTGTAGTATAAGCAAAGTGGAAGTAGAATAAAGCGTCGAGTTTTTTTTTTT
>UZAF01018212.1:6234-35620 GCA_900617895.1 Haemonchus placei | reverse complement strand
CTGTTAGTTGCGAACATGTTGTTAGGAATGTCCCTCGTCATGAGGCAGTGCCTCGATCAAGTCCTTTTCCCAATTGGGAAAGCGATTACCGGCAGTTTCTAGACTCCACCGAAAGATTTTGGGGCACCCAAATGGCAATGCCTATATCTCGCAAAAATGAGATCTAGCACCTGCAGTTAGCGGTACCCTTCAGCGCGACAGAACACTTCAGCTTGAACCTGGAGATTAATGTTTGCCCAAGGGGTTGCTTTGGATGCGGTGAAGCGATTCTGTGAGATGACGCAACAACCCTATCTAGCCCCCTCCTCGAGCCGTCGCTATGCCCGCTAAGCGTGGAAGTCGATTTGCCGAGCTTCTTAAACCTTTATGGTTCGGGTGTAGATGTAGCTTCTCAGATAGGGCTACATGCCTCAACCTCATGCGTTTAGGGCTTTTATACTTCGGCATCAAATCTGCTCTGTTACCCATGTGGGTCTTAATTTGGGCGATCTAACCACTCGTTTCAAATTCGAATGCAGCGATTTTAATCTGATCCCGTTGTTCAAGTATGTATTCGTCTGGTGGCGCTTTCATTTATGGTCGCAGAATTAATCAATTCGTAAAGTCGACACTGCTCTCCGAAAACGCGCTCTCCTACTAGGGCAGGTAATGTGGGTATGGCCTGAAATGATACTGAGCACTCACTTGTTAGTTCCGAGATCGTAGTTGCTATGGTGGTCATGGCATCACTTGTCGCTGAAAACGGGATGATTACCCATAAATTGAAGCAGCTTCACACGGACGGTTTGCTGATCATCGATGAACAGGGTCAGTAATTGTAAGTATCCAGCACAGGTTTGTGCGGAGTACAATTAGCCCCTCTAAGGCGGATTCCTTCCCAGGGGAAGCCCCAGTGTTACCAAGCTGAGAGCACGCCACAATTGTACATGTGAATAGACTGACCATATTAATCGAATATCAATTGGACGGTTGAGATGGCACAGTTCATCCCCAGTTCTGGCAGTCGTTGCTACCTCCGCGCCACTTGAGAACTACCACGGGAGGAGGGCGGAGTGAGGAGGAGCGGTGGATATCTGGTCTTGCAATCTAGATTTATCGTCTAAGTCTAGATTGTAAGCCCAGGCGCCCAGATATCCGCTGTTCTTGAGTTAAGTGGTCCTTGCAGGCTGAGAAAGGTGGGAGAAAGGAAACACTATGTCGGTAAACCTCCAATTTATTGTACTCTCAGTTCCAGGGGCCCCGTTATCGACGAGCCGTTATACGCTTTTAGATGCCCAAGGGCTCTTCTTTGAAGGTAGCAGTCGAATGGGAACTCAGTACTGGTTTCCAAGTGCACGCGCACGGTGCAGCTATGGTAGCAGCCTAAACTTGGTTCTTATTGAAATGAAAACCAACCTGCACCCTCACCTCCAGTTGCATCTCCACCGCCTCCGTCGGTCGCCGCCTCTAGAAATGAATTTGGTTACCGATGGCGAAAATTAGTTCGAGTGGTTCAGGTATTTATTATGAACCTGGTCAGAAATAGGTGTGATCCCACATGGGAAGGTCTTGAATCAGGTCAGGGTAGGGCTAGTTTTTCAGCACGGGTAGCTTCGTCTTAGTAATCGTCGCGACGTCGTTCATCACTCTCTAGCTACAGATAGTTCTCTTCCTTTCAGTGTTCCCTGTTCCCTCTACAACGGTCTACGTTTCCAGTGTCAGTCCCCGTAGTTGAGATACTTGGCAATCTTCACGTCCAGCCAGAGCATCTTCTCCCCTGCTACTGCTTTTCTGCATTTACCTCCTTTGAGCTCACTCCTGCTCCCTGGCAGCGTGCAGGGAGCAGGAGCATCAAGAGATGTGCGTTCCGCATCTTAGAGTCGTCATAAATGATCCGCTTCAGAGAGATCAGATGTTCTGGGAGGTTTCATTCTGTAAGCACTTTTCACAGGGCCGGTGGTGGAAGGCGATTGGATGCTTTATGTGGATTTATCAGATCATGGGTGAATGAACTATTTATGGAGCAGTATCATCAGTATCAGACATCATTCGATCGTCTCTCCCGCCACCGGTGCTCTGGGAATTGGGCGGCTCTTTTGGTGGTACTATGACATTACCTGCCTGACTGTGGATGTTAGGGACCTCCCGAGTATAAGGCCGAATATCATCTGTTAGATTTTGAACTGGTCCTCCAGTTCCGAAGCGTCTAACCGTTCCCTCAGCTTCGTGATTTGCGCAGTCAACTTGATCTCGCAGTAGTCAGAACAGTCCACCGCACGCCCTATCTCTCTGAAGAGGGGCACGGCAGCTGTGTTCGTCTGAATACCCGGCATCTTCCTCTGTGTGGGAAGGGTGTTCAGGAAACGAATGAGCACCTTTATCTTGGTCTCCAAGGACCTTCCGCCTAATTTAATAGGCTGTGTTTGACTTCGCCTGGCTTCCTTGCAATGACACAGTTACTGTTCCTATAGCTTTCATGACCCTAATCCTAGAGTTGGTTGGCGCCGCGCCTTAGACTGCCGGACTAGGAAGTTCTTCAGCACTTCACCATCGCGCTTCTGGGCAAGATGTTCAAATTCATGTTCCTTGGCTTGCCCACAGATTCAATTATGAGCCTCTAGCTACTTCGTGGGACCAATTTTTCAGAAGTTTTATTCTTCTAGCGAAGTTCCTATGGATCCCTCTTCTGCCTCACTACGCTTCGGACTTCTCAGGATGCACATTTGATTTCATCCAGAGCTACCTCTTTTATTAGAGGGAGTGCCGACGCTGCTTCGTTCCGGATTTCGTGGACCATTCCTCGATGATCCGATATTTCTGTTCTCAGTACCTGTCGTCTAACGTTGTCCTTGCTCTCAATACCGAAATCTTTGGTTAGTTCTTGCGCTCGTTTATCGGAGACTGTTACGAATTCGAGAGGCCTGTGCTTGAAAGCCATTTTCACCCTCTCTGTCAAAGCCCTTAAGGATTTTGACGAACGATTTTATATGGACGCATGATTGCACAGCTATAGACACCTTTTGGGTCTCCTTCTTTACAGAGAAGGCCTTTGCTAAGTTATGGACTCTGGTCAGACCTAGACTTTCTCCGCTCAGCTGACCACAGCCCACGACTTTCTTTGCTCGGCCTGACCACAGGCCACGACTTTGTCCCGTTGTGCATCCCTTATTCTCATTTCTCTACCACCATGACCTTCCCCAGGCTCTTTTTCTCACTGTCAACCTGGCCATTTGAACCACTTACCAAGATGAGATGATGACCTTGTATTATCCTAGTGTCGAGTGTTTTTAAGCATGGATAATCAACATTATACTGTGATTGGTATCCGTTATCAGAGCCGTATGAGATCGTACTACACCTTATATTTCATGCCTTCAACGTTGTACTGTGGTCGCACCCTTCTATGAATCCCATATTCTTTAGCGTCTTCACCGCGTTTCATGAAGATCGAAAGCCTTCATGTTCCTGCGCGTCATCAGGGAAGCATCCTCTTGATACTTGACAGTTTGCGATCTCTAGTTCTGAGTCCTGTGTCGAACAAGCTTCTTTGAACAATTCCCTTAACGATACCTTCGCGTCAAGACCACAGAATTCGCCACTGGGCGAGGTCCGAGCTCTGTACTGTGATTGATGAGCTACTACAGCTCTGCAGGACAGCCAGATTGTATGTTCGTCATGGAAGGAAACTAATGGAACCTTATACCTTACCAGTTGCGGCTTCAGTTGCTGCCTCGGTTGCCGCATCCGATGCTGCTTCGGATGCCGCATCGGATGGCGCTTCGGTTGCTGCTGCGGTCGCTGCCTCGCTAGCTGCATCGCTAGCTGCCTCGGTCGCTGCATCGGACGCTGCCTCGGACGCTGCTCCGGTTGCTGCCTCGGACGCTGCGTCGGACGCTGCCTCGCTTGCTGCCTCTGTAAAAGGTGGCAATCACCGTTAGCTCAGATCAACTCGGATAGGTGAGTAAGTGGAGAGTCACCACTGGATCCAGCTTCAGGGGAAGGGTCAGCCATAGTTCTGAAGGATGATTGACGAACAGGAGTTGTTGAAGTTGATGAAGTTGAAGAATCAGAAAGAACGGCTAACCGTCTCCGAAATGTATACGAGCCGAATTGGGGCTAAATGCGGAGGAGAGCCCTTTTAAAGTGCCTATCTGGACTGATATTAGGGATACTTCTGAGAGTAAACAATTTCGAGTACTATACTGGACTAGAAATAAGCGAGGGATCGGCAGCAAAAGGAATTCTTTTTTTGTTCCTAAAATAACTTTTGACCTTTTATTTGAAGCTATTTTCTAATACGAATGGGTTCTCTTTAAATGACTAATGGGACTCCGACTCCTCTCGTGCGGTAAGCCCCATGGGAGGATCCCTTTGGAAGGTTCTCCGCGGAATTGAGCCAGAATTTCATTGAAGATCGGGTCTAGAGCGAAATTTAGACCAGGGAGCCATGGAGGATAAAGTATTTCAACCGATCTCGTTTATGGAATGCGCCACAGCATCCAACTTCCATCGAAGTCGTAGTAGCGTTTGAATGCGTAAATCACTTATACAATGAATTGCGGTGGCTAGTTAATGTTCACATCACTCTTTTATCCTCGCAGACGACTCTGGCGCCCATAAATGGATCCCGCAGGGATGGGTGGTTGCCCCGGGCGGATATTGATCTGCGCTCCGAGTATGAACTATGCGTATGTGGTAGCGCACAAAAATAATTATACAAAGCATTTATTCAATTCACATTTAATAATCACCTACAAATCACTTAATGCGTGGACACTAATAAGTATAAACGCAAGTTCTTCCACATTGTTCAACAACATCTCTGAGCAATATACGCTGCATTGCGCAGAAGGGGAAAGCTCTACACGTCAACGACGACGTGGTCATGAGATCAATTCTAAGGGATGTGATCATGATTGAGAGCTAGAAGCTTAGAAACAATCGAAAAGCGTTTCTCAAAGCATTTTTTGAGCAAAACAAAATCCTCTATGGGAACAGATATGAAGGTAATTCAATGCAGAGCAACACTTGTTGAGAGAGTCTAGGGTCAGCGAAGAATCGAGGAATCTGACTGTTGGATTGAATCTTCCGGGATTGATCCGTGTAGTTACGGCAATCGACCAGTCAGATTTGGCTCACCTGAAGCGTTGTTGGGGAGTAAACGTCAAGAAAAGACTTGAGGCACGGTTAAGCTGGGGGAAGAGCTTGATCCGACCACCCTTTCCGTCTTCCCAACGGTTTTCATAGGGGCACACGGGGAGGGGCAACCTGAAATTGACCTTATCTAGCCCTTGTATAAGCTCATAGCTTCTCTCTGAGATACGAAATTGGGTCCTAGTCCTAATGGGCATGTCTTAACGAGCACAGCTAACTCACTGGTGACCCTGATCCGGGATTCAGAATTAGGATTGGTGAAAATAGGCTTTGGAACCCACTATTTCGTGCTAGCTTCCATCGGATGGAACGAAATCGGAATTCTCTACTTAACACAGTCAGATTAGTGTAGAAAGCCAAGTTGTGCTGGTAGGTACAACCATTCTGTGCGGCCTACCTAATTCAGCACATTAATGCACCCATCGAAAACTAGGATTCGGGCCAGGCTTCTCCCCATTAGGTTCTGGTTGACATATGTCACTGCCGTCGGCGCTTTGAAAAAACTCGCCGCGCAGCTTCAGTATCGTTTCAGGACCTTTCATATCCAATACGGGTCCTGAGACGACTATCCGAGGCTCCTTCGCGCCTCACAATCTAGTTGTGACGAGTCGGCAGTCTTGGAGTTCTACCGCCCATACCTTCTGGTACCCAGATACTGTCTTCATCCCCGTCGTCGCGAAGGCGAGTTTTGGATCAGTTCCAAACAACGCTTTAGGCTGCTTTGACGAACTTTTTCCGAGATGAAAGTACTGCCGATCTCTAGTGTCGAACTGCATTGAAACAGTACCTAACGAGAAATACGTTTGAGTGTAAACGCCGAGGAATTGAAAAAGAAAAAAACGATAACACATTCTAAGGCACAAGAATTTAGACGCGTTCCAGAGCGAGCCTTGACCGCGGTAACTCACATAATAGTTTTCCTTTCGTCAAAATAGGGTTCCAGTGGCTAGTGGATTCATTCCCCGAAGTTAATCGATTATTGATTTTATTGGGCACTACATTTGGCAGTATTTTAGAGCTACGAAACCCCTGTCAGCTGTATCCCGAAAGCCACTCCAGTATCATCCGTCTCACGGTCAAAGTTCGCTCTCTAATTGTCACCGAGGTGGCGGTCGCGGCGGTGGACCTCGGTTATATCGTGGCAAAGCAACGTCGTTCTCGTTGCAAAGCACCGGGAATCGGGACGGTGTCACAGCGGCAGCAGCAGCGATGTCGTCCCGGTTGAATCCGCTAATGTCGTGATTCAGATGGACGTCGTGTCTGTATCCACGCTGCGTCTTCCCATTGGCGATGGCACGTCGTTCACGTAGCATTTTGCGTAGACGACGTCGTTTACGCCATTGGTCGCAGCACACACAGATGAAGATGATTGCCATCAGAGCGATGAAACCACCCACTGAGCCAGCGATGATTTCTCGTGAGTAACCTGCAAAAAATTTGTAGAGTAGTGTTCTCAAAAAGGATTTTGTTTACACAATAATGTATTTCGTTTGCCCAGGCTTAAACACCGCCAACACGGTCAACGAAATAGAGCGTTTATAGTCTTCTTTATGACTTTTTCCAATATCTTCACGAGGCGCGTCTACTCTTCGCTATTTGTCCCACAATCCGCGCACTTCTAGCTAATGTCTGCAGTGCGCGTCTGCTATTATTAGGTTGTAACATAAGTTCGTAGAGTTTTGCGTTGGAGTTATTTTGCAACGATTTGTTTTGTTTTTCAGCAAAGTGTATACATTCATTCGAAAGAGCTTTTTCTCCTCTACAAAAATGTTTTATCCGTTTTTTGGGGAGTTTAACTGTTCGTCTTTTTTCTGGCTCAGAAATGGAATATCTAGGAGGAAAAAATCAGCATTTTCGACATCTGCTTTTCTTGCCGAAGCAGCTCGGGAGATATGCAGTGTGTACAGGGAAGGTAACTTACATAGGTGTGTCTACTGCACAAAAATGGTTCGCAAAGCTTGAAATAGGCGACTTTAAACTTGAAGACACGCCTCGAAGCGGACGACCTGCAGAATTCGACTAAGAGCGTCTGAAGGCACTATTGAAGGAATATGGTCGCCAAACAATTCGTGTATTGGCTGATTATTATAATAACTTATTTAATAATTTATTATTGCAATTATTGCTTTTTGTTCAGAGAAATCTTTGTGAAAAACTCTACGAACTTATGTTANAAGAGCGTCTGAAGGCACTATTGAAGGATGATGGTCGCCAAACAATTCGTGTATTGGCTGACTATTATAATAACTTAATTAATAATTTATTATTGCAATTATTGCTTTTTGTTCAGAGAAATCTTTGTGAAAAACTCTACGAACTTATGTTACAACCTAATAGATAGTTATGTCACTGCCTGCCGTGTCTCAATTTTCTAGTTATGTCGCCTCTTCTCGCCCGGCTTTTTGTCGTAGGAGGAGGTTTCCTTATGCACACTGTTTTGGATGGCTGGGAAATATATGGTTCATTCCTTTTGGAATGCCTCTCCCCAATAAATTCGAACTTTATGAGGCCCCCGATTGCATTGATTGATTTTTGATTGGGAACAGTGAGTAGAAGGCGCCGCTCCTATACACATGCTCTGGGTAAGCAGAATGAGATCTTGGAACTGATTCCACTGGGGCAAAAATCACACCTCTCCATGGTGGGCTCAGGAGGGTGTAAGACTCCATACTCAAACTCCCACGGTTGCACGCGTTCTAGCGGATCATCTTGTCTCTACCGCCACACCCTATCCCTAAGTTCCTCTACTAGTGGGAATGAAGCGGGATCAATTCAAGTAGATAATGAAATGAGTTCTAAGGAATTATGTATAGCCTGCTAAATATTTTTTTGATCAGCAAGCTCGGCTACTTACAATGTTGTTCGTCGCTGTCATCCCCTTCGACGCAATTTTGCACACCATTACATACAAGCGACGAATGAATGCACAGTTGTGGCCGCATAGCGCATACACCTTGATCCTGAAATTTGATTTTTAATAGGGGCTAAGTTCATTCAATCAGCAAAGGTCTGACCTGCTCAACGCAAATCTGACCCCCCTGGCAGGTGAACTGAGTGCATGTGTTGTATTGGTTGGCTCGACGATGCTGATCAGATGATGAAGAACCAGACGAAGGTTGATGGAGCTCGTCGAAAAGGCCTTCGACAGCCGTCCAAATTAGCTGTAAGGTAACGAATAGGGATAACAACTGGAAAACTGTTCCTGAAGAGACGTACCTTGAATCCAACTCGTTGGCCAGTCACCGATGACGACGGTCGATCTTTGGTGTTGAGCCTGAAATTGGCATGAATCGAGTCTACTATTAAAATCCGTTTCACCTAGAAAAATGTATTTGTACGATAGCTAGATTTGATAGCATTTGACAATCATTTTCTCTTTCTTCGTAGCTCCCTTTCCGGAGGTGGTGTAGTGGCAAGTGGTGCACTTTCACACACGCATGGTCACGGGTTTGAATCCCGGATTGATATCCGCCTAGATCAACCAAAGCCTTTTATCTCTCCGAGTCGATTAAATGGTACCATACTCGTCTGGGAGGATAAAAGCACTGACTTATACAGTTGACATGGGCCGGCCACCGCAAAGCCATTTTATAGGCCACATACGCATTCAGTACGCCCTATGATTATGAGTTGAAGTCGAATGCGGGGAACCCTCAGATCAGAATGATCAACGCCTGAGGACTTCAAAGATTTTTGAATCCCTTTACTTTCCTGTCTTTCTGCTCAAGCTACTTGAAGTAGAAGAGGTTTTACAGAAGATGGCTAATCCATCATTTTTACGGACATTCAGTAAGCTGCCAGTGGCACGCTGGATTTGGACGAAGCCACTTGTGCTTCAGCCCCGATCCATCATCGTTGCGATGCTTGTTGAGCCTGTAATGAATGGAACTGGTAGTTTGATGTGGAAAAAATCCTTCTTGCTACAAGTTTTGTATGAATAAGTTGACGCCAGTGGTGTTGTACTACGGATTAGCCATGTTCCTTTTCATCTTTCAAGGCCAAAAAATGAAGAGTGTCGTATTCATCAATTACCGTGCGGAATAAGCCACGCATTTAGCTTCCGTTCAGCGTTTTAAGCTGGTTGAATGCGTAGTTGCCTCGTATGTTGACTTGTGGATCTCTGGAGATAAAGGTCGATGCATTCGAGAATTCAATTCAATAGTTTCCGGAAAAGTCTACGAGGATGAATCTGTGGCCCCTAGGTATGCCATACAGCGCTGTCAGATCAAAAAACAGACTTGGCAGGACGTAGCAAGGGCTACATTTTTATCCCGAAGCTTAATCTTCGGACAGAGCCACGTATAGTAGGATAAGTCGAAACAGGCAATTGGCACTGCCATACGCATGATCCTTTGGTGAAATCACGGATCAGGTCCCTTTTTGGATTACAGGGCCTTTACCTCGACTTATTTTGGAAATGCTAACCCAGCCCAGTACGAAGGAAGATGAAACATCCTTGCCTCCGCGAGCCACTGCTCGGATTTGCAGAGCCGAACTAGACAGTGTATTGGGGAAGCCGTTCAACCCAACCAGGGTTGGTGGTACCAGATTATTTTAAATGGAAGTTTAATACACGGCGTATCTCATGGATATTTCAGCTTATCCTATCAACTCTAAGTGAGCCTGGTCCAAAATGTTCAGTCAGTGACCGCATGCTGAGCCTTTTTTAAGGCATTAGTTCTCAACTAGTGAGCGCTATTATTATATGCGGTCTTTGGTCGATCTCCCACCCTCATCCACTTCAGTTCGTCCGCTGCCCATCTGGGACCAGCTCGATTTGGCAGCTCTCAATAGGAACTTGGCGCAGTCTAATTTGCTTCCAAATGCCTCATCTTATCAGAAAATTGAAGGCCGACGGGAAAGGAGGAATCAAGCTGCTCGTCCCTCTCAGTGTTAGGTAAAGTAGTTTGCTATATATCTCGTAACCTGTATAAAAGGATCGGAGCATTATCGATCTCCCTCGGAATGCGCCACGCACTTGCGATTTCCATTCGGAATCATACCGGTGATGGAATGTATGTGTTGCCTGTACTTGATAAAGCCAATTAATTGCATATCGGTGGTTTGTTCTCCTTGGAAAGTCCTGTACCAGTTTACTGCCCTGGAAGGATGGAAGCCTCGGATTTTTTGGGGATGACCATCTTTAACATTTTGATCTTGATCGATATTTGTTGAAGCGGCGCCCTATCGATTCCACTTTTCCACGTAGTCCTTTTCCCAATGCCATCAATCACTTGGCATCGTTCTTTTCAATTTTCTTCCAGTTCCTATTAATTTTTATTTCATTCCATGCTACCTCCTCCACTCTACTGATGTTTACTGTTTACTATCACTTGATACCGTTCTTTGCCGCTTAACGTCACTTAATACAGTTCATTCCGTCGAAGTAAATTTCTATGATTCTAATTGTTTTCTTGTGGCTGCTGCTGTTCTATCTCTTCAGCAATTATTGATTGATCGATCAACTGTGATTACCTCACTAAAAGACGATTTCCTGATGATAGATAGCTTTTCATGCCTTCCTCGGTGTAATACAATTGGCTTCCACAAAATCGTGCTTCCGACGTATCCGACGAGATATCCTAAACAATCAGAATTTTTTAATAGTACAACCCCTGAATATGTGTAGAAATTGAATAAAGAGCAATAACTAGCATTTTGGCCGTGCCCTGAGCAAAAGCCAAATTGATGAATATTCCCTGTGTCATTAGGTCCAAAAACATGACTTCGTAAAAGGACTTCAGCGTTTGTACGCGGTGCGTGAAGATGACTTTCGTAGTTTGTTTCAGTAGAGTTGAACAANCTGTCTATGAACCAAAACCTACACCATCGGCATGTAGCGTCGGTATGGCGCCACCCTTACGCACCATGTACGCATGTGGGCCGGTAAAAGTTTCCCAGCACAAGGCTACTCCTTTCCTAGACCAATACAGTGAAAGCACTAACCTTCCTAATAGTGATGCTGTCGTGCTTGAACCCGTCGATGATCGAAAGTGATGCACGCTCGCATTCAGCTGAAACATGAACTTGAGGAATAAACTCGAAGAGGGAAAAGTTGGAGAAAAATTCGAAATAAAGTGAAGATTAGGGAAATTCCGGGTAGCTAATGCGAAGATAATGGGCGGCGGTTAGAACCCCTCCTTCATTTGGATTTGATGGATTGTTTCAAAGGATGAATCCGCTTGAGTCAGCCCTCGTGTTTGGATAGCACCTGATGGTGCTGTGGCCTCGGTGCTCTCGTCGGGATGTTCAGTGGTCAAGGGTGAAGGGCCTCAACTCGACTAGCCGAAGTTGTACAGGGGAGTCTACCTAGTTTGAATGAGGTGATCATAGGGGTATCTCATGACCCGCACCTAGTTTATTTCCTGACCCGTAACTAGTTATATTTTTTGCCAATTGGGTTCTGATGCATCATAAGGTGGCCAAACATTTCACATTTCGTATGTACATATTTCCCATAACACCTAAGGGCAAAGTGGTTGGCCAGAAAAGGTCAGATGTACGGAAATATACGGTATCGAGCTGTTGTGGTAGAACTCACCGATCGTTGCGGACAAATGTAGGTGTGCTAGGCGTATGTAGACACGTTGTCGTGGCTCTACTCGGATCAACCAGTAACATGTCGCATTCCGCGGGTAAGTGACTGGATAACCGGGTGAGACGATCTCTCCTGAAAGTAATTAAGTGGAATAACGCCGCATTTTGCAAACAGGTGCACAGTTATTCCATGACTGTATGGAAACACTCATCTCGAGGAAACGATGGACTTATTCACTAGTCAGGAAGGAAAGTGGAACGATTCTCAAGCAAAGCGCACTACGGTCTCTTATTAGCTAGCACGAAGAGCAAAATGTTCTTCAATCGCTTCTCATTGTCAAGGCTTTTGGTTCTTTCATGGTGTCAAAACATATGGTGCTCTGGCACTCAATTCCAAGATTTCTTTCCATATTTTCACCATTTTTCCAGTTTATCTACATTTTCTCTTTCATGTGTGATGCCGAATTTTTTTTAGCCTTCCTTGAAGTCTTTGAGGACTAAATGTGAGAAGGGTTGAGTGCAGTGAGGCATTTCGAATAATCTTTCGGTCTCATGACCGCTATTTAAANTCGGGGTTAGGCCCGTGGATCCTTACGTATACAGACGTGAAAGTTTTACATACCAGTTAACTGCCCAGGTTTCGTTGCACCACCGCACTCACGAGAAAACTCTCTTTCATCATCTGGGAGATACGACGGTGGTTCCTTGATGAGACCTATAATATAAATGATTTAGGTAACCATACAGAGATAAACGAACCTTAATCCTTTGAGAGCGAGTAGGAAGGTGGAGGGGGTACGGTAAGATCCAGACCGGCCAAACCAAGAATGGGCTCGTTATGCGGGGTGGAATGAACGTAAACAATATGGGTTTCTCGATGTGGTCAAGGTACCGTTTCCCAAGGTGGCGGAAGCTGTGTAGTACGAACTGGTGCACCGGCACATTTATGATTTGGAGGTCCAGTCATGGATATTTGCCCAGGCCAATCAAGTCTAGCATCTCTCTGGAGTCGGCTGATTGGTTGACTGGGAGGTTAATAGCAAAGAGTTGTACGTCGGTTGGCTTTGCGAATGGAAATTGGATGGGGGTGCGTATCTCAAAACGGGATTCACCTCCAAAAGGTTTGGAAACTTCATCACACGAATGGAACTAGAAGTGAAGATTGCTTGGATCACATTCGATCCTATATGCGAAATATTGAGATTTTTAATTTTTATCCGGTTTCTTTGATTGATATATAGGTAAGCTACGGGGATGAAATGAAACTTTACTCGCTAAGGAAGGCAGGTGACAAGTAGCCTGAGCTGAAAGCCTACGACTACATGATGGATTATTTGGTACGGATTCGTCCATAAAAATAATCCAATGAGTTTTACCGTGGTGGTTAAGTATGGGTCGTTGTACAGCTCTGAAGTTCGTTGTACTCTTGCCAACTGCCACATTCGTCTGATTGTGATAGAAAAAGTTGTACACGGAGACGAATTGGTCCCAAGATGTCATTCTCAAGACGTCATTTTTGAGTGGCTACGCGTACTAGCATGAGAAGAAAATAAGAGCCAAAAATAGGTCTCCTCTCAAAATGGTTGATCAAGCAGGGCTTAGTGAAGAAATGCAGTTTTTGGGAATAAGGAAGAGCACGACTGCCGAAAATTTTCGATAGATGTGGATAGTAACTGCTGCACAACGATGAAACCATTCGGAATCGAGACAACCAACCTTCATAGATGATATCGTAGCGCAGACGAAATCCACGATGATGACGTCCTGGTGCAGTGGTGACAAACTGCACATAGACAGTTGGTTGCATCGTCTCGATCTTTGATGGCAAACTGGTTCCGCATAGACGATTACCGATGTGCTCTTTACCTAAATTTGACGGTGATTAGACTTCTTGAAAAAAACGTCCAGGAAACGGAAATCGGAACGGAGACGAATCAGAAGGCAGCAAATCTGACAAAGCGGCAAGGATGAAGCTTCAATTCCCTAACTATTATGAAATAACAAATACTATCCTTATCCCTTCATTCCTACAGGACTTGATCATGCATGGGCCCCATTGGGATGTGTGTATTAAGGGGGAATGTCTTCCACGTCTCCGAATCCATGTGCTAAAGATCGTTGCTGGTTCTGACCTGATCAGTTGTATAGGCATTAAGATGGCAGGGGTACGCCACGTCTTACCAAGCTCTCCAAAGCAGTAAGCATGATTGAAAGATCATATGCTATGTGTAGTATTCCTTGAGGCAGGAAAAAGGCGCCAGAATTCACTTAATAGTACTCACAACTTGCTGTTATTATTTATTTATTTATTTATTTGTTTTTTATTTATTTATTCATGAACATTTAGGAAAAATAATATGGTACGGTCCCGAGAATTTCCAGTTAAAATACATTCTTATAAATTGTCTGATAGTGAAGAGAGGATGGAACTGATAAATCTGAAGATTGGCTGTTGCCAGGCCGAGACCTCTACCATTTACCTACGACTTTGCAGAGTCACCGCCCGAACCGCTGTGATAACTAGGGTTCTTCTTGAGGAGGGCGAACTTTGATAGTAAGAGCATACTAGGACTGGCGTAGAGATAGCATTGAAATGGATACTACTTGGCATTCGGAGGAAACCACGGGGGACCCATGGGAAGACTTTTGACATACGGATCATTTTAATGGATAACCCGAGGGCAACACGCTCTTTGGGGACTGCAACAGCCTCGTCAACTACGATGCTGAGGCAAGTCTGATGGTGAGTTGTCATCTACCGCAGCACGACAGATAGAGAAATGGCTGGCCTGGCTCGACTAAATTGAGCTCACAACTCATCTGGAGTGGAGGAAATACGTCAAAATCGTCCTCGTCCGGGCCGTTTTTAGAGTTGTCTCCATATTTCGCCGAAAGTTCAAGTATAGTGTAAAGTAGTCATAGGTTCTCAATGTTGCATGCACGGAGGTAGACTCGTCCCAATTTCTCCCTCCTAGGCCATGTCTTTGACGAAAAAAGAATGATATAAAATTCGAAAAAAATGTATGGAATGAACCTCTTTTTTGGATTTCCTACAGTGTCTTTCCTCTTGACTCTTCCTCATCGACTGCAGAGTTCTCAGTGTTACATGTATGGAGGTAAACTCGTACAAATTTCCCCTTACTAGATCCTGCTACTTCAAGCAGCATAGTGTAATTCTTGGTCGTGCCACAGGGAGCGATTTGCTGTTTTCGCTGTTTTCATTGAACAGTGGGCGTGTAGAATAGAGTGGGCGGGACTTGTGAGGAGAACTTTGACCTGAGGTTCCCTATAGCTCTCGAGCTAAATGTTTTAGAAAAAAAAGAAACGAAGTTTTCCAAAGCTNAGAAACGTAATAAAGCGGAACTCGGAAGTCGGAAGCTCCGGAAGCGGAGAATTGGTGGGATTTATATGCTGAAGAGCTTTGCATGTTTCAGCTCCTAGCGCGATTGCCTTTTATTGAATTAAGAAATGGTCCCGGTAAGATTCCTTACCTAGACGATCGACGACGATCACCAACACATAGGCTTCGAGGCACTGTCCACTGTTTCTAAATTGAAAATCGATAGAATCAATATTACGCGATTGATTGATCGATTGACACGAACCTGTTGTTTTCGGCTAGATCAAATGATAAAAATGTGAGGTGTATAACATTGGAGGACACGGTTGATATGTTATAGAGACATGAAAGATCCGATCGATATGGTGTCGGAAACGCTGGCGATTCGAGCGTTCCTGAACGAGAAGCGATCGATAATCGATTTGCTGGTGGAATCGGCTTGAAAGTACTAATAATTTCCCATGAATTTAAAGATACAGTTCAGCATAAAAATGGTTTCTGAGATTCCCCCACAGGATGAATTTGAGGCCCCCGCGTGCATCATATCTGTCACTATTAGGTCGGAAAACGGCCTAGTTAGGGAGTTATAAAGGCTCAAAGATTGCACCGTGTGTATCCTCGGACGAGTTACACCGGCACTGTAGAGGCGGCACCGATCACAAGAGAACCCATGTGGGAAGTTTAAACAACTTGTCATGACCCATAGCGACAGTGAAAGACAGTTCTGTTCAGTTCTGGCAAGGAAAACTCGTCCGAGCTCCATTACCACTTTTTTTGAAAGCCTTATTTTCTTAAAATCGGCGAATTTACTTGCTTTTTTTCACTACCGATGAACTACTCTCAACCTATATTTCTGCTTTTCTGCCTTTCGACTAAAGGGGGGGGGGGATTCTTCAAAATTATCGTGAACTGTGCTTTTAAACGCGAAGTTCGAAGTTTCGATTGTGCATCGCACATAACTATTTGGCATTTTGTTTTCTCGAGGTAGACATGCAGATTAAAGTAGAACTCTGCTTCTCTGGTTCTAACCTCAAGTAATTGCGACGGATGAAAATTCAATTGGAGTGTTGTTCCGTTCATATTTATGTGGGAATAAGTCGGAAAATCGCTTTTAATTAGGGTTGCAACTTTTTGCTTGAAAAAAAGGCGTCAGAGATGAGGTTGATCAGCTTCTTTCGCCTCTTTGGCCCCGATCTCTTGTTTCTTATTTTTAAGCTGTTAGAAGTAAATTTTGAACAATTTTAGAAATGATGTGGAAGTTGGGCTGCAGTCATGACAGCGAAAATAAAAGCAATTTTCATTAATAACTATATCGTCAAACGGCAGAGAATTCGATTCTGATCTCTGCTTCTTTGGTAGAAGATGGAGCAGACCTACTTCCCTGGCTCAGTAACATAGGCTTTTTCAATATGGAAAGAGATACGTTCATAATACCAGAAACAACTGCAACCCATTCACGTTTATGTCAATGATACAGACACTGTTTTCCACTTCTCTGACGATATTTTCACCTGTACTTGGTCGGTCCGAGAATATGTGCCGATCGGGACATTCGGCCGTCGCCGTTCGTATGGCTGAGAACGCGAGCAGCCACACCGTCAACTGCCGCATCGAACATCGACCTATTCAGCGTTCGTCACCGTGCGGCATAGAAAGTAACCTGCAACAACGGTAATGTCGTCGCTCTTTGGGATAATGCGGAAATCGAAACACTGAAATCGGAAAGGTTTTTTTCCTCACAGAGAATCAAATTACAAAGGCGAGGTGGTAGGCGATCATAGGAAGTTATTCTATCAATACAGATGTTAAAGAGTGATGACAGTAATATCCTCACAACAACAGCGGTAACGTTGGTAATGAAGAATGAATCACAGAGGTTAGAGGATGGTCTTCAGAAGTCTGGCGTCAATCAATTTCGTCTAAAGGGGCGCCCCGCATTCAACTTTCATTCAGAATCGTAGTTGTGTATTGAACGCATGCGTGCCCTATGCAATGGCTTAAGGTGGCCAACCGATGTATAAGTCAGCGCTTTTAACCTCCCAGACGAATCGAAGGGATGGGAGGCTTGGTTGACCCATCTGTACCGATCTGAGATTCGAACCTATGACCATGCATATGTGATAGTGCGCTACTTTACACTACACCACTTTTGCCCATGATACTTAACAGCTCATTACACCGTGTATTTCACTGGAGTGAAGTGATATTGTATTCGTACTTGTTGATATGAGAAATGTCCATATTGTATGTAGGCATCGTGTTGCGAGAACGATATTTCAGATCGCAGCTAAGGAGGGACAGTGGCAAATGATTGAAATGTGAGTGGCTCATGGGTCGAGTTCAGAATCTATCCCGTTCTCTTCAACCGAGCTGAGGAACCCTCTGATGTGAGTTGTTTGGTAACCAGTAATAAGGAGCGAAAATGGCCACTTATTGGCCATTATATAGCTCTCATTTGTGAGCAGGTTGCGTTGTCAAACATTTTTATAAAGCTAATTGAGTAGCTCTACGGCCATTGCCTCTTCAAAGTTGGAAATAAAATAGTCCTAGGATCTGTCGCCACGAATTAGATACTTATTGATCAAGAGCTATAGGAACATGAAGTCTCGGTAGTGAAGGACATTAGTAGGAATAGTGAATGGAGTTCCCAGTAGGAACTTTTTGTATGACGCTTTAAGAACGCGGATAGACCGATGACGAATCTTTTGTCCTTTCATTCTTTCTGGCTAAGCCACTGACTGGAAATGCATGCTTTTGCGGGAACATTGGAAACCACTCTCCTTGCCGGGACCACATGAATTTTCTCGCAGTAGCAACGAATTAAGCTTTTTTTAAAGGCAAAGTTAAAAAATAGAAATGGTTCCTAATATTCCTGTATAGGATGAACCCATGACCCGGAAGGATAACAGGGGACGTCTCGGACCTGAAACGGCTTGGATAACACGGAGTACGGGCCTCAGAACCGGTTTAGTCGACGTACAAACGCAAAGGGACGAGTTCTCAAAGCTTGTAGAGGCTGTAGTGGTTGCACCATTCACATCGGGACGCAAATGTTGCGCGCAGGCACCTTACTGTAAACACTTGCACGCAATGATAGATCGTCCAAATAGCCCTTTGCCTTCTCGTCCAGCCCCTATTTTTACAACTTTCTTGAAGCCTTATACTTCTTTAGACATACCGCTTTTCTCTTTACTTTTGCACTATTCAATCGCTGGTCAATCGCTTCCATTATTCGTTTTGAACTGGATTTTTCAAAGTCATCGCGAATTGTGAATTTAGTTGTTCGCCCATCCCATTCTTCTTGCAAATGTTGGATTGAAACTTGTACGAGAAAGTCTTGGAAAAGAAATTTTAGAATTGGCATACAAAATTATTTAAAGACACAGTTCACGATAAAAACGGTTTCTGAGATTCCCCCACAGGATGAATTCGAGGCCCCACGTTTGCCATATCTGGCCTTATTAGGTCGGAAAACGGCCTAGTTAGGGAGTTATAAAGGCTCAAAGATTAACCCGTGTGTATCCTCGGACGAGTTTCACCGGCATTGTAGGGTATGCACCGGTCACAAGGAAACCCGTGTAGGAAGTTCAAACAACTTGTCATGACCCATAGCGACATGGACATAGTGAAATACAGTTCTGTTGAGTTCTGGCTTGATGTAGCCAGCTCTCTGTGCAATTGCAACAACTGAAATCTCGTCCGAATAACCCTTCCATGTTATTTCCGTCATGGCAATCTCGTCCAACCTCGACTTTGCCTACTTTTGAGGAGTCATATTTTTCTAAAAATTGGTGAATTCTCTCGCTTTCTTCACTACCGATGAATTATTCCCGATCTATACTTCCGCTTATCAAACAAAATCGGGTACCTCAAAATTACGTGAACTGTGCCTTTAAGTGGCAATAGAGAGGAAATTGTAAAAAAATCTATGTGAACCTGCCATGCAAGTCCGAAGCACACAGGATTGAGTAGCTAGCTGAAAGCTTGTAAGGACATTGTAGTGACTCGTTCAAAAGAAAGTTCGCCATGGGCTTCCTCTTGATTTCCTTGCTTTCCTCCGCACCGATGAACTACTCCTCATCAACACTTTCCCTCGTTAACCCGATAAGGGTTAAAGGGTGAAAGTGTAGTAGTTAGACAATAGTTTGATTGTAGTACCTTTATTGGGTTAAAGGTTGAAAGTGTTGATGAGGAGTAGTTCAACTGTAAAGAGAAAAGCGAGGAAATCAAAATGAAGCCCAAAATAAAACTCCTCATCGAACCGAGTATTTCCTATGATTGGACGAGATTTTGGTTTCCAATGTAGGCTTTCTCTCTCTGTTGTCGTAGCACGTCCATCAGACGTACCATAAATAGGTATTTTCACGATCGGCGTTTATCAGCTGGTTGCATTCATTACGAATGCTATCAGTTCCTACAAGGCAGCCGAACACGTCCTTTATTGGGAGTGTCGAGCGGCAACGTGCTGCTTTGGTCTACTATCTACTTTGGTGCCTTTTTTGCGCCTTACCTAAGTCGTTTTATGACACGGCAATACCCTATGTGGGCAGAAGAAATGATTCCTATCAATGAGGAATCTCTTGAATAATTTTTTCTGCTAATTCTGCCTTTGAATAATGCTCAGAGTTGGAAGTTTGTAGGATCACAGGACTTGTTCTAAGGGATCGTATATAGTTATTGAATAGGGAATCGCGGACTTCTGGAAATCTGGAATCTTCGAGGTGGAAAGTACGGGAACTCTGTTATCTTATGGTCTTTGGAGTTTGTTATTCTGCGGTTTTCCTTCGTACAGCGGGTAAATTCAATGAGTCCCGGGACNAATACCCTATGTGGGCAGAAGAAATGATTCCTATCAATGAGGAATCTCTTGAATAATTTTTTCTGCGAATTCTGCCTTTGAATAATGCTCAGAGTTGGATTTCCATTCAGAATCGTAGTGGCATATTGAATGCCTGTTGCCTACATAGTAACTTGCTCTGGCCAACCGATGTTCAAGTTGATGCTTTTTATCCTCCCAGGCGAGTCTGCCATTATCCGACCCCGGAGGAATGGAATTTGGTTGGCCTAGGTGGATATCGATCCGGGATTCGAACCGGTGACCATGCCTGTGTGATAGTGTGCCACTTGCCCCTATATCACCTAATTAAATGCCCCCAAAGAAAAAAGCGTTTGAGAAGGGAATGGAAGGTTTTTCTTACATTTTGTTAAAGAAAGTTTCGGGGAATGAAGGAAGTCGAAGCAAAGTATGAACAGTCGTTGCGTTGATAAGTAGGAAAAGGGCCATTATCACCACTTCTGAGACATTCCCTCGAAGAAATCTAAGGATGGTCTAAGCAGAAGTCAATCCTCGATACACCATCTCACGGCTTTATTTTTATTCCATCATCCATCCCCGAATTGGATCCAGACGGCTCACTATTTGGACTGGTACGAATTCCTATATCCTCATGTTCTGGCAGAGGCGATTTGAAGTATTCATCAGGGAAAAGTTATTGAGTTGTGAAGTCTGAATAAATAATCATCTCCGCGAGATGGAGTGGTCATTTTCGGGATGAAGAGAAGAGAGATGAACAGAGAATCAGAGAAAGTCTCCTCTCAAAAAGGCTAGAATGGAAGTACAAAAGGCAAAGAGGCGGATATCAAATGTGTAGGATGAGATTTCGAATGGCAAGCATCACAATGATGACTAAAGTACGTAATTACATGCACTTTACGACGAACCAACCATAATTGATCGGAGACGGCACGCAATGGGCTGCAACGATGAAATTCAATCAACGCCACGTGAATTTGCCATTCAAGAAGGGCTACACTCGCGAAGATCCACATAAGTACTATCTTCAGAGGATATAACATATAAGAGGCTGAAAATTGACCTTAGCAATGAATTGGCTATCCATAAAGCCAGGGACTTTATCTCATTGAAGGTGTCGCTATCCCTCAGGAGGAACGATGGGAGGAGAGAGGGTTCTGGCCAGATCCTCTGCGTTTGCGATGACGCTTGGACCATTTGGAGGACTATACATTCAATAGGCTTGGCTTTTTGATACCCGTGTATGTCACGGCAATGTATCGCGACGATAACGATGGAACACATCCTATCCTGCTGGGATAAGAACGTGGTTGATAGGTGATGGGTCTGACACTTAAAGCGACAACGCCCATAGTTTTGTGTAAAAGGTGATATGCTATCTCAAGTTTTATGAAGCTTTGACTATAATGTATGTCACGACGATGTTCGTGGAAGGGATAATCGAGCGACTTGTCGCGTTGGCGTAGGGACGATACCGTTGAAATGAGTATAAGAGAGGCGAAGCTACGCGAGTGAAGTAGTTTTTTGCAGTTGAAGAAAAAAGCGAAGAGGGGACCGCTACTCCAGAAGTATCCCACGGATAGATAGTGTGAATCTCGCTCGAGTCAGCTCCCAACTGGTCACGTACAGCTATTAAGGCTCAGCTCAGTATAGGCAAATATAATATGTAGTGACCCAGACAGCACCCTTCTATCTTCCCGGATGGTCTATAGCTAATTTATCACTTTTTATTTTTTAAGAGGTTCGACATTGTTTAGTTAAGATTTTGTCGTCATTTTTATAATATTCCATTACATATTTATTATAAAAGGGCGAAAGTGGTGTAGTGGTAAATAGCTCCTTATCACAAGCACATGGTCCGGAGATCGACTTCGGATCGATGTGCGTATAAACCAACCAAGCCTTCCATCTCTCCGGAGTCGCTTAATNTGACTAACGTCGGAGATTTCACCACCATGTAGCCCTAGAATGAAGCGCTTCGAGTCGAAAATCGCCATTGGCTCCCTTCCTATTGGGAAGTTGGGTAAAACGAAAGGTTGTCGATTTACTTGTTGATTTGTTTATTACCCCGGCTATCGACGGCCAGAGCTGTGTATCTATCTTCTGAAACGAACCCCATCAAAAAGGGATTTCGAGAAGAGCTAGTTTGATTGGTCCAATGGGGAATTGATGCACAGATCATGTTTCCAGTTTTGACGACATATTTATCTGCATATGTCTTCTTGTATTATAGCAAGAGGTAACCATGCATTTTATTTGATTTCAGCTAATTTCGTGGAAGCAATCAAGTAGAGCAGTTTGTGAAAATGTCGCTTAGATTAATTGTCAGAAGCGCTCAGAATAAATGTCGTTCCAATTAGTAATCTCGTGAGATTCTGATCTTTGTCTCAATGTTTACCCCTCAATCAGGCCTTATTAGGCAGTCCAATTAAAAAGCACGTCGAGGCCTAGAAATGTGCGGATATACATGTTACAATANTAGAGCAAGTTTAAAGAAATGATGCGGTTCAGCGCAAAGTCGAAGGAAAGGTCGAATCTGGCTTATTCTGAGAAGTACATACATGCATGTAAGGATGCTAAAAAGTAGCTTCATCAAAAGGCTGTACGAGATTACGCTGACAGAAGTGGCATGTGAAGGGTATTTGGACGAGTTGTCAGTCTGTGCGATTGCTTCGAGAACTGACATTGCTGAAAGTCAAAATGTCACTAGTTGTCTTCCACTTCATCATGCGACACGGCACCGTCACAAGGGTGTGTACTTAAGTTCAGCCGGTTTAGAGACTTTATCACCCCGTCTAGGTCGTTTCCCGACCCGACAACGCCTCAAGTGCCATTCTTAAGGGCCGCAGCTTCATTCTAAGGGCAAATTTAGAAATCGTTTCTATAGTGAACTGCACCTTTGTCCAGAAAGTACTCTGTGGCCGTCGACAGAGTGATATTCCGAGTTCCGACTATTTTGATTAGGTCCCGTTCATTAAAAATTTTTTAACAAATTTGTTGGTGTTCCTAGAATATCAATGTTAAACGCCAAATAAATTGATTTAGGGGTTGTAATTACGCAGACCAAACAAATATGATCTGTTCATTAATATTTTTTTTCTAAATCGAAATAAAAACAAGTAAAATTAATAAATAAAGGATCAAGTCCTTGGCAGAGATGAATCTCGTTTTTGGGATGCGCCTCGCATTCGACTTCCGTTAAGAATCATAGTGGGTATTGAATGCATTTTGGCCTATACAGACTTGCAGTGGCCAACCGATGTACAAGGCGATGCTGTTATACTCCCAGACGAGTCTGATATCAGTTAATCGACCTCGAAGGGAACCTAGGCTCGGTTGACATTGGTCGATATCGACCCGGGATTCGATAATCGAACCATGCGTGGGTGATAATGTGCCGCTTGACACTGCACCATCTCTAACCAAAATTAATAAACAATGAATTTTCAATCAAAGATAACCGATAAATCAGTAAATAAACGAAGGTGAATAGTTTGTAGATTTGAAGAAGTACGTTCCCAGTGCACCGTAGGATCATTTAAACAATCCTACAAAGGAGAAACAGACATACACAAAGGAATCATCTCCATTGTTTTTACCTAAAGCAGTGAAAAATGACAAAAAATAAAATAGGGCGAATAACTTTCAAAAAATTAGGAGGGAGGAAGGAGTTTGGAGGGATGGCGTTTTTGAAGCCAATCCCTATTCGAAACCGGCATTGTCTTCAAAGCAAAACTCATGGTTGCAGTTTGGTTCGTATTCGGTCTGTTTAAAATCCACCAGCTTATGGAAACGTTGCGAAACTTTTTTATCAAAATTTAGTGTAACTTTCTATCCCATTGATAGAAAGTGGCAACATCATTGGAAAGTTAGATTCACGTCTGGCAATGTAGTAGCAACGTTGCTTGGTCTCAACTCCACTCAGCAGACAGTGTGTAATTGAAGGGTGGCGCAACTTCTCCACGACTTCGCTTTGCTACAAGCGGCAAATCTTTTCTAGTTGTCTCATGGCTTCAAACTGCAATTACCGTACCCAGCCCGCCTACCCGCCAATCAATGAGGCACCGTTTTTTCTTTGTTAACTGCCTTGGTTTGTGACTGATCGTTCGATCCTGAACGGTAGCTAGTGGCATAAGTAAATACAATATACAACAAACATGCAAAACTTGCTCCTTGTACTATTAATAACGACCAAGACACCATGAGGAAAAAAGGAAGTGGCCAGTAATGGTAAATAATTGGGAAGGTACCACATCCGTACTTGAATATGAGCAGATTCATAGAAAAGAGGGCGAACTGACTTTCAGAAGCCAGTGAATGATTAGAATCAAAATCCCCCTCGAATTAAGGTAATAATTTCAGAAAAGAATTGATTGAGAAATTCGTCTTGAATACAGAACACTTCAAACTTCCGTTTTTGAATTTCTTTTTTTTTTTGCTAAATATTTTTTTCATGTGGAACCTTATGGACCAACAATTACCTAATTTTTTGAGTAATGCTTTCAGTTGGGGTGCGTATTAGCACAAGCGATAGGTCCACGGCTTATCAGCGCAGACGCAATAGCTCAATCTCTTAAGTGCAGGCTAAAACCGGAAATGAATAAAACAAAAGTTAAAAAAAAATGAATAAAGAATATCCAAACATTAAGAAGTGAAAAAATAAGAGTTGTCGAGTAAATTGAAAATCCATATTCATATTTTTATATCGAAATATAAGTGATATAAGTGAAGAATTAAGGTTCAGACATGACCTGCGTTTATAGTTTTTTCTGAGTATATTGATCGCCATATATTGATCGCTACGGTCCCTAGATTTGATTACTAACCAGCCCATAATAGCAATGGCAATTACTTAGGTCTCTTGATTTTTTGATTTGGGGACAAGTATGGGATAGATGGGGCTCAGAGCAATATCAACATAGCAAATAAGGGCTCAGAAGAGTCGCTCTCACAACTGGCGGAACATGCATCGTAACAGGCGGTGGAATTGGAAAAACTCCATAATTCAATTTCAGGAAAGCCCTGGCATGGAGAAAAGTTAGAGTGAAAGATTGGAAATGGGTCAAGAAATCGGACGAGAAAGACTCATAAGCAGTGGGCGGGGCGTTCTGAAAATGGGCTGTACTTTTTGCATGAAATCATAACCCATTAGAGCCGGCAAATAGTTTCCTAGGGGAGAATTTGCACTACAAAAAACAAAGAAGGCATTTAACAGAATTAGAATTTTCAAACTGAGATAGTGATTCTGTTAGATGCCTCCTTTGTTTTGACGCACGCGTTAGTATGCGGATTCCAGCCAGTATTCTGTATATGGACCCCTTGGATAATGGGGACGGCCTATGGCTCGGCCTATGGTTTTACGATATGGCTCTATACGCCTTTTTTATTGTATTCAGAAATGTATAGATGACACTTTCTGCAGATATCTCTTTGTACAAACGTTCCAGTCTTTTGTAGATTTGGAAAAATGATATGATTAATGAATTGGAGATGGAAAGTAGTAAACGGCTGGTCCGTAGGCTATGTCCCGGATCTGACCCTTCCCAAACCGGTTCATTCTCACAGACTCGAATGAGAAAACCCATTTAGAAGGAATATAGCATAGGCATTGATTTATGAAATGGCCAGCTGCCACCCCAATTTATTGAGCAGAACAGGTACTTTTTCAAATGTCGCTTCACTTTGATTTCTTTGACATTCAAGTGGAACAATAACAACAACAACAACAACTGTTGTTCCTGGTGAAAGTTGGTTTGACTCTGCCCTTACCTCCAGTCATTTTTGCTTGGTAATGATCAATTTTCCTTATTAGCGACTCATATTGGAGTATTACAGAAAGCATAAATAAATGTTCATAGAAATAGCAAGCTTATTTACTTTCTGAAGCTTTCTGTGCTGCCCAGATGGTTATGACAGCTGTGCTATCGTCAGAAATCAAGGTATCAACCTCCCATTAGAAAGGTTTCCAATAGTTAGCAACTGAGCCATACATACAAGTAGGTTTCAGCCCAAGTTAGTACTTCCTCCATCAAAAATGTCGTCGTCATGTTGAAACGAATGTCAATCATATGACGGCAAGCTTGAAACGAGCATAGATGGCTGAAAAAGACCCGAGCTCACAGAACAAGCACCCAGACGGCTAGTTGAATTCCGGCGGAGAATTCCGGAAATGTAAAGTAACTTGGGATAGAACGACCGGAACTAAGCTTTTCCTTCCAGAAACGACTTTTTAGGGAGGAATGGGGGTAGGGAGTGGAGGGGGGGGGATTCTTGAGCTCAGTCTTAATTGAGCGATGCTCGAGTAGTTAATTAGTCTGTGAGTGAAAGATGGTGACGTTGTCAAATTGATTGGTGACGACTAAAACTCGTCCACTAAGAAGTGACATTTGGGAATGTTAGCTCATCTTCATGAATATGAAAATTACCCTATTTATTATTACTTATTTTTGTTTATTTGTTTATTTATTCCGGCTAATTCGACGCCGCGCCAAAACCCTTGGGCAACTATCCCTCAAAGAATTCAGGGTAAACTTTTCATCGAATTTTATTGTTGAGTTTGATATGATTGAAAATATTTATTTGTTTATTTATTATTATTATTATTATTATTAGTTATTGAAACTTCAATGAAAGTTTTTATCCCCAAAGAATTCACGCTAAATTTCTTATTGAATTTTGCTGCTGGGTTGATAAGATTGAAATTATTTATTTGTTTATTTATTATTGTTTTTATTATTATAATTGATTATTTTGATAACTTTGATGAGTTTTAAGTATTTACAACATCCTAGCTACTGTACTGAATCCAGTTATGTTGTGGGAAGTTAAGGTGAATTGGGGCAATGGCAGAAGGTGTATTTCCGAGCCTAAGATCCCGGCTTGAATCCAGGACCATTCGAGCGAACAAAACAATCCGAAAGTGCCAAATTGGCCAATTATTCAGTCTGAAGTAGGTAGCAGTTGTCTGGTCGTAGCTGATAGAGGGATAAAGAAGGAAATTCAGAAAAACGAAGTTCTCAGGAGGCTTTTCCCCAGAAAGTTCAAAAGCTATCAGTACACAAAGTCCTAGGACCTTCATGATACCTCAAAGAAAGATGTGGATTGGGCCATGCTTTTGACTGTACACAGATTTTGTTGACATGATTGAATAAGTAGCTTTTTCAAAGTTATAGAAGTGGTTCAGTTTAGCTATCTGAACTCGCCATCAAATAACAAATGATTGGGCTAGACGTATGGCCCTGTGGCTCAATCGTAGAGCAAGATTCGTACTTTTGAGCTCACCTATAAATCATCATCGCTTACTTCTACCCTACTGGAACTCTTTTGACAAAGATAGGGAGATTTCTACTCACGCGGTATGACTTTTGGAAAGTTAAGGGTGTCTAGGGATTGAGAATTGTAGTAAATAAGGATAAGGACAAATGGAGATCGAATCCCAATGGAAAAAAAGAAAGAAAATGAAGAACTTCCAACATCTGATAGTTCCAAAGTTCAGATTTCTAAAAGCTATGGTGTTTTGACAAAAAAANTCTACTCACGCGGTATGACTTTTGGAAAGTTAAGGGTGTCTAGGGATTGAGAATTGTAGTAAATAAGTATAAGGGCAAATGTAGATCGGATTCCAATGGAAAAAAGAAAGAAAATAAAGAACTTCCAACATCTGATAGTTCCAAAGTTCAGATTTCTAAAAGCTATGGTGTTTTGACAAAAAAAACGAAGCATCAAGGGAACTGATTCTGAAGATTTTGAAGAGTCTCTTAGAGAGAAGTTCCGGCAGCAGAGTGGGTAACATCCGCCGGAGGCTGTCGAAAACAACCGCGCACATCCCAAGGGCGGGACCAATCGAAAAGTGGTTTTCTCGTGAAGGTAGATGAGGGCAGATGGATGGAAGAGAGGCCGACGGACGGCCAGCAAAGTTAGTCAGCCTGCTGTCGGCTGTCGGCTATGGCCACACCTCCGCCTCCTCTATCATCGGACGTGTCTTCCAGCCTACCCACATACACGACGGATGCTCATCTTCCTCAATAATCGATGAGCAAGTGGGGATGGGACACGAAGACGACGACGATGACGATGAACGACAGAGAGGCGACGGGCCGCGTTCACCACCACATAATTTCGCGAGATGGGCCATTTGCTAAGGAGCTCATTCGAGCATCCAGCCGTTGGGTGGGTGCAGCAGCCGCAATGGCCGGAGATCGGAGCTATTCAGGTGTGAGGGATTGGGTGTTTTGGAGGGACAGAAGGTAGTCGGATTGCTGAGAAAAGACATTTCTCGAGTTGTCATCGTAGAGTTTGACTTTGCGTTGTGGCGCACAGGATGTGGCAACGGAATTTATGCAAATCTCGTTACGGCAACTTTTTTCAACGGTGGCCGTGCGTGCCAACTTCGGCGGCCAAGCAGGCGCCCACTTTAATATAGCCAAGAATTCTGCGCCAGCAACGACAAACATACACAACTACGGGACTACTTTGAAGTTGACTCAAATCTCTCGGATAAAGGGCAAAAAGAAAACGAGAAGCTCGGTGTTGACGATCCCATTCCGTGACGCGCCACGCACTTTACTTTCACTCACCGTCGTAGAGGTTTTCGAATATTTGATTGGTCCAAGCACTGAACGGTAAGCTCAGGCCATGTAGATACCATTCAATTATCAGGTTTCATTCAATAATAACGATAACAAAGTACCATACCATTTATTATATGAGCTGCGCCATGCGTGTGACCTCCATTTGAGATCGTAATTACGATTATATTTATTCTTAAGAGTGAATAGCTGAGAGCAACGATGTAGTAGATGGTGATATAAGTCCACCAGAACTTTCCGAAGCAGTTAAAGATCCGAGAGGAATGGGAGGTTTGGTTGGTTGAATTCCATCTTCGACCCATTCATATATCAGCAGGGCTTCTTTCCCTTCCTAAATGGGGGAGAAACAGAGTTTATGCTTGTGCGAATGTGATATAAATAGCCATGTAGGAGAGCGAAGAAATTAGAAGTTAGAATTCTCAACGATTTTATGGTTTCCCCGGAATTGATTCGCCACTTATTCGACATCTGGCTGAAATTGCAAAGTAATTCGATGAGCTATAATTTGTTGGTTGGATCTATGCTTTTGCTTTCCTCCGCTAGCTCAATTCCAGCTGGTCCTGCAACGAAAGATACTTCATTCGCAAGCTCAATACCAGCTGGTCCTGCAGCGAAAGATACTTCATGCACAAGCTCAATTTCACCTAGTCCTGCAGGGGAACATTAGAATCTGGTCATGGTTTTTCAGGGTATGATACAGTAAATATGTATGTGAGTCCGGTACCAACTACGATAGACCGCAAAGATGAGCTGTCAGCTGGGAATGCGTTCCCCGGAATGCGATCCACGCGTGTGAGACTGCGAGAGTGCATCACTGCCATTACACCATTTCCGACCATCCAATACTGATTTCGATTATTGTTCAACCACTATTACTATAGGTTGCTTTGGAATGATATTTTTATTCTTCTTTCTAATTTGGCTAAAGGGTAAAGTCTTTGGCGTTAATCAATCCCGTCTAAGGGATGCGCCCCG